>JAYMFT010412313.1:0-18171 GCA_038088735.1 Panulirus argus | reverse complement strand
TTAGTCGCCTTTTACAACACGCAGGGAATACGTGGGAAGTATTCTTTCTCCCCTATCCCCAGGGATATATATATATAATCTGACTGGTGGAAGTCGATTGTGGTGACGAACGGCGGTCCGTGTTGGTGGGGCGTCGAGGGCGAGGAGGTCTCGGTGATGGGGCGGGGAGGGTTCAGCAGTTCATTGCCAAAGTCAGTGTGTGTGTGTGTGTGTGTTTTAGTTTGTCTGTCTGCATGTTTCTCCGTACGCAGGACAGTCCTAGAAACACAGGCACGTGAAGGAATGCATACATCGTAAAGCCTCAAGCAAATGCACTGATCCCTTCCATCTGGTCCGGGCGAATCGTTCTGCTTCTAAAGACAAACAGAAGAGCCGCCTTTGTCCACACGCGTCCTGGTACATCGTCCATAAATTTCTCTTTCTCTCATTCATTACCTTCATTCTAATTGTCAAGCATAATCATCACTGTTCCCTCTTCCCTCATTCCTCGTGTTTTTAACTGCTGCCACAGTCGACACGTCTTCCAGGGCATACATCGTATACACGAGCAAATCCACATCTGGTAACAATGTCGCAGACCCAGGCAGTGCCTTAAGGATGATATCTTTCCGAACCAAATTTCTAAGCTGGAGAATTAAGCAACCACCTTTAAAACTTAAGCCTAAATAAAACTATTTCTAATGATTCTCTCACAAATGGAATCTTATTACTCAACATATTCCTTTCTCCTCAAGAAGCACGAGGGTAAACC
This sequence comes from Panulirus argus, assembly GCA_038088735.1. Taxonomy (NCBI): domain Eukaryota; kingdom Metazoa; phylum Arthropoda; class Malacostraca; order Decapoda; family Palinuridae; genus Panulirus; species Panulirus argus. The sequence continues at coordinate 17,420 of JAYMFT010412313.1, read as the reverse complement.
TGATGGTTGGTATCTAGAAAGACTCGTTTCATTCGTAGTCCGTTCGCGAATCAAATTCGTCTCTTGGATGTCTCGTATGGGATTTATTTTTCAAGTGACCGTCATGGCACGGGCAAAACATGCCCCAGTGTAGAACGTCTCAGGTGAAAGAAAAAAGTTTAAAAAGAAATAGAAATTAATCAGGTCTCGGCGAGTGCCTGTAACACCTGACTACTCTTGAAGAAAGAAAGGTTATATGAAGAGGGAAAGACAAAAGAAGGAAGAGAATAACAGCCAATCCTCGTGTGGCCGGACTCCACATAGAAACTGTCGGAAGCAGCAGCCAAACGCGTGTCACGGGTCCAAAATCTTACCTCCTCACACAGACTCTGAGGTAATATTCATCATTATACAAAAATCCTAATTTCTTTAGTCCTTCTTTACTCCTTCAGATTGTTTCTCAACTCTCATTTGAATAATGGCTCAGGTGATTAAAGATACTATTACTGAAGACATTTCCAAGAATTTTGAAGAAAGATATAAAGTCAAATTGATATACGTAGTCGTGGCACAAAATCTTCCTGGGAGGCAATAAGTGCAATTGCAGCCCACCGGACTTCTTGCTGAGTTAGCGTTGGAAACACATTAGTGGGGAAGTTACAAGGGAAAAAAAAAAAAACGATTCAGGCAAGACCCCGGTGGCGGCCGAGGACATCTGTCGGCTGGAATTCTCCCTGAGTGGTCCACGGCCGAGCTCCTCGCAACACCAGATGACTCGGTACACGAAACGAAACAAAGCCACACATCGGCACTCTCTATCGCGTTCCGAAACAAGCCACTCAAAAACCCAGCTCTCCTCCTAGTCCACCACGACCAAGCCGCCCACAACAACTGGTACCTGTACAGTCCACGAACGGCCACCTGCAGTACCAACACCTGCCTATTCCGTGTAAAAGCCACCCTCATCGTGAGCTTCATGGCCATTAATCAAGCAGGTCGCCCATACTGTTCAAACGTCTCAATAGTAATGTAATATCCCTCCATCTGCAGTCAGCACTCCATCCAGAGCCAACACTCCACCTGCAGCCGACACTCCACCTTGCAGTAAGCACTCCACCTTGCAACTACCGGTTTAGCCTCAACTAACACTCTACCTCAAGCCAACCTGCTGTGAACACTCCATGTGTAGCCAACACTCCACCTGTGGCTACCACTCCACTTAGAGAAACCGTTCCACCTGTGGCTACCACTCCACCAACATACACCTCTCCATCTGTGGCTAACGCTCCACCTACAGCCAACGCTCTTCACCAGCGACTAACAATCCAAGTACATCCACCTCTCCATACGCACCTAACATTCCACCTAAATCTAGCACTCCACATGCGGCTAACACTCTACCTGTAGGTAGCACTCCACCTGCGATTAACACTCCATCTTCAACCAACATTCCATTTACTGCTAGCGCTCCGCCTGCGACTAATTCTTAACCTGCAGCTAACATTCCACCTGCAGTCAGCACTCCACCTACAGCTAACAATCCACCAATGGCTAACACTCCACCTGCAGCCAACATCCAACTGTGGCTATTACTCTCTCTACAGCCAACATTCTACCTGCAGCCAACACTCGACCTGTGGACAGAACTCTACCTACAGGCCATGCTCCACCTGCGTTTAACGCTCCATTTAAAGCCACACGTTCCACTTACAACCATCACTCCACATGCGACTAACACTCCATCAACACAATGCACTCCACTCATTTGTGGTTAACACTCAATCTACAGGTGGAGTGGCAGTATCAAGCAGGTACTTGAGGGCTGGTGGAGAGGCAGTATCCAGCTAATGAAGGCTGGTGCTTGAGGGGCAGCACCCAGCAGGTCAGGGCTGGTACCTGAGTTGCTGGTGGAGATCGGGAAGGCCGCTGTGCCACCAGACGGCAGCCTTTACGATCACTCCGGCGCTATCTTTGTTTGTACACATTTGCCTGCGTGACAGTCGCGTCTGGTGGGGAATATATGACTGCACTCGAACGCCGCCACGCGCACCATGGCTGTATGCCGATAAATGCTCCTCTAAATATACACTCTGATACAGCCATAATGCCTACGAAATTCCCATCTGGGCTTTGACCTTCCGCACGTGTGAGGTAATGCTGTTTACGAGTCCCTGCCACGTTATACTACCGGAGGAGCAAATTGCTGGCAAACTATCGTCAGCCCAGCCGAGGGTAGCGTGATATTATAGTGCCAATTCTCTTAAGCTGCGGGAAGCATGTTCGTGGTGAAATAAAGGAGGGAGTTTTCATTACTCTGGTGGCAAACGTGGCCAGTACACAACACCCTGAGAGGAATCGACCTTTTTTTCTCTTATGCTCGAAGCTTGTCAAGGGCAAAAGTCCCCACTGAGGCTTTGTTTGAAATACTGAAAGGTGTCAAAGAAAGTGAAAAATATGAAGAGATAAGACAAAAGATTTAAGAGTTTTGTGGGAAATGAACATTCAGTCTTTTATGAAGAGACAGGTTGTGGATGTTTGGAGAGAAATGAGGGAGTAAAGAGTTCTAAAGCTCTGTAGTGTAGAAAAGAAACAAATATCGCAACAGCCTATTCATTTAGTGGTTGAAAACCACACAGTAATAATGTGATACAATAGCTTGCCGGGTATTACGTGGTCTCGTATTAGGTGGGGACATAAGAACAACTACCTCTCGAGAGCAGACACCAAAGTAATATCAACAGAAGAAGAAAAGTGAACCAACCCTGCGGCGTAGGCCACGTGGGTCAAGTTTACAGGTTTGACTGGGAGAGTTGATAAGTTGGATTGCTTTGCACTTCAATATTTACGTCTGGTAAGTTTGAAGAAGCCGTGGCAATACTCAATACAAGGTCGGATCTGTCTTTTGCTTAATCGTACCAACTGTTCTGAAGAAAAGTTTTTGCGGTATCTGTGTAAAGCGAGATTTCAAAAACAGATTAGATATTACAGTGAAACCAAGTGTAGATATTGAGTTGTGGTGGGCTTACATATCCATCAAATGAGACCGGACAGTAGTGAGTGATTTTAGAAAGAGAGATGGGCAGAAACCAGGGTGAGAGGAATTACCATAAACTTCACTAGACGTTGTTTGCTCAACCCTTGAGTTTACACAGGAAGTTGTGAAGAGACGAGACAAAACGCAGCTCGAGCAATAGAGGATGTGCCGGATTCCAAGAATGTGGAGGAAAGCAGTGTTGAGTTGTCCTTGTTTGAGTGCACCTGATTATCTGTTGAAGAGCGAGAATCTTTGACAAAACGGAGGTAGAGTGTAGCAGACAGAACAAAACCCGAGGGAAACCACTGTCGATAGAGAGAGGCTGATCCACTTACAATTACGAAGCTAGATCAGCCAGAGAGGAAGCTGTAAATGAGAGAACGGAGGGAGGGAGTGCTTGGAGGTAAGGCCCCATTGCCAGACCCTGTAAAAAGCTGTTTTCAAGAAGAGGGAAAATTTGTGTTTTTTAAACAGAAGCGGGATAGACGATCAAGCGCAGGTGCAAGTTCAGAGGCACGCTCCTTCAAAACAGGCATCCCTTCTGGTTCATACGACTCACTCGTGTCTGGAGAGATAATTTTTTCCTGAATGTGCAAAAAGAGATTACAAGGAAAGGCGAAGGATTAGTAAGGGGGGCATCAGGTGGCATGAGGGAATGTTAGAGTAATCCAAGGCAGAGTTAGAGGAGAAAAGAGAACAAAATGAGTGCTTTGTGACTGGAAGAGACTGCTGCAGTATCACCAAAAAGGAAAATTGAAAGAAAGGCAATAATGCAAAAGTTCTTGGTGATGGTTCTGGATAAAGGCCAGGAAGTCCTGCCAGTGGAAAAAGAAGGAGAGGTTGTCGCATTTCTTTGTTTAAAGGTACCCATCGCTTCACGAGTTCCAAACCTCACTGGTTTCGAGCAGAAAATAAAAGCTGAATACGAGTCTGAGGAAGGGAGGGCTTTTCCAGGTCCGATATTCCTGGCTCCTTGCCTGAGTGGCCATAGAATGGGAATGGCTGAACGATGGACTGGAAGAAGAGGCATTCTTATTAGAGGAAGGGGAATACGCTTCCATTCCCGCAAAGAGAGGCCTCTGCTACACGGTTACCAGGGACGGAAGTAACACCAGACGAGAGGCAGGGATCTAACCCAGGAAAGCATAAACAATTATCCTTTGAGTAGGTACCAAAATAGAGACCAGGGCAAAAAGATACTTTAAATCCTATTCACTCTTACGTTGATGATCCCGCATTACATAATTCAACTCCCTTTAATACTCGTTCTTTTTCTCGTACTGAACATATCTCCTCTCTCAATTTGGACCTGCGCAGCATTTTTAGAATAGGCAAGTGGTAACTTTGTTAACTATGGTAGTGCTAAAATGAAACTTCTCCGTATATATCTATGTAAAAATCACTCTTTTCCTTTTGTTCAGCTCTAAAACACCACATTTCAACCCTATGATAACATCAACAGCATGCTGGGCGTAACGCTATCCACTCTATCATGGAAACCTCACATAATCAAGTATGCTTCCCAAAACCTATCGGTGATGTTAAGGAGCTGTAATTATCTTTCATATCTACGGGCGTTTTATTCGTCCGAGTATGGAGTACTGTCCACACATCTCGGGTGGCTAATCCTCCACCTCTTTCGACGAACTAGTGTGGAATCAGGAGCTTTTCTTAATATAGATCCTCGTACATCACTTCTTTTCATCCTCGCTTGGAACGATGCGTTGTTCTCTCTGTATTCTAAAGGTACTGTTTTGGGCACTGTTCTCGTGAGCTGTCTTGCACGCGTCCTCACCCACAAGCTTTGAACCCATGGCACAACTTTGGCAGCTGCTTCCCACAGTTTTCTGTGTTGAAGACCGGCGACTCGAGGATTGCCTTTGGTGATAATGACTTCTTCCTTGTGGAATCCTCTTCCTTCGCTTGTCTTTCCCTCTTCATATAACCCTTCTTCCTTCAAGAGTCAGGTCTACAAACGCCTGCGGAGCCTTGATTAATTCCACTTTCTTTTTCCTTTGCCCATTTTCTTTCACCCCGAGGTGGCCTTTGACTGGGGCATGTTTTGTCCGTGCTGTATAAGTCAGAATGAAAACAAACAATTACTGAAAATGTACGATGCATCACAGGAAACCCAACGGCCAGGCTTGAGGAAGCCTGTGTGATGAAGTGTAACTTAGGGAAAATTCCTTCTCTCGTGTCAGGGTTCTTTAAGCAACCATTCCTGCCAGCACTCCATGACGCTATTTGACTGACTGACTGCGTATCTCTGGTCTGAAATACAAATGTCATGATGTCTCGTTCCTGAGAGAGAGAGAGAGAGAGAGGGAGAGAAAAAAATAAACCTGTGAATTAATGCCGTCCTTTACCCTGGAAAGTGGAACAGCTCAAGCAGTGAGCGACATTTACGACACAGTGTAATGCACACTCGTGAAGTGAGATGGTCACGGACGGGTAGGTTTATCTTATAATGAACACTTATACCACAGAGGACGGGATTATTATCACGAGGTGCAGCGCCCATCACGGCTTTGAGACAAGTTCCCAGACGCTCTTTCAAGCGTGGTTGTCACAGGCAAGATATGACCTTCGCATTTCTCCCATGTTCACATCGTTTTCCCATAACGGCAGAGTGAAAGTAAGTGGTAAGTGTTGTTACGACTGGTAGCGCTGGTGTAGTGGTCAGTGTGACTGACCATGAGTCACCGCGGGCCAGTACGGGGTCGGACGCACATAGGTTCGAATCCTGGGCGCGGCAGTCGCCCTTCACACCCAGCCGAGGAGTTCATCATTCTCTTCGGGCTGGTCGATAATTGGGTACGTAGCTTAGGCTGGGGTGTCAGCGCGTGTGCATACATACATTAGAGTAAAGACAACGTGCATTTATGCAAGGATGAGAGACGGGGCAGCAAGAGTGTAAAGCTCTCTCCCCGTAATACACACCACATCTCTAATGAGTCTGCAGCATGATTTTGGTGGGCTGCTGCTAGCTAGCAAAAGAACCTGCGCAGCTCATAATACCTGACCCAGGCGCTGGGAACTGTCTGGACTTTTCACTCGGGATGCAAGAAACGAAATTCTAGATGACAGTTTAAAGCACAATGAATTTGTCTTGGCTTCATCAGCTTAATAAGTTAGTTATAATGATAAATGATGATAAAAAACCACTACAGCTATAGTCAGAGCGATCATAATAACATGATAACATGGGATTTTAACACAAAGCATTGCATGGCTCGACTATGGTCCTATCTCTATACACTGCTTGGCTCGACTATGGTCCTATCTTAGCACATTGCTGAGCTTGACTGTGGCCCTATTATAACATAGCTGTGGTTCTGTTTCAACACAATGCTTCGTTCGCATACAATCCAACATTAACAAGCGCTCAGTCGGTGTATACACTAAATTCTGCGTGTCTCTCTTGTATGACAGTTTGAAATCATCACGCACAACGATCAACACTTCATTTCTTACATTCATACATTCATAATGTTAAGAATTATCTCTGTAACTTGGTAAGGCAAGATGGCCACCAGAGAAGTGACAATAGGCTCCCGCTTTGGATTTCTTGAAAATTACCCTCCATTCTACCCTTCTGAAAAGAAATTATCATGAAGACAGCAGGATACCGTGTCTTTTCTTGTACGGTGGGGGTCCCGACGCCTCGCTGTATCTGTATCGGAACAGACGTCCATTTGTCCGTGCATAAAACGTTCTCCTTCGGGGGTCTTATTATACCTGATGCCAACCCCACTAATTCCGGCCCTCCCAACTGGACTCTGGGGAAAGGGGATGCATAAGTTAACCTCCAACCTTTCACTGTGGACCTCGGGGCAACAGTGTAAAAATAAGTAAAGAAAAAAGAAAAAAGAGAGGTAGACTTTAAGAGCTTTCCCCTCTTTTGAGAATATCTAATGACTGTTGTTACCGCTATTACAATAATAAATCATCGTGTTATCGGATAATTGATATCTATTTCCTTTTTATGCCTCGACTATCTCTTATCATTTACCTAAAATAGATAAGGAGCACACAACAACCCACTTACACATATTAGCAACTCACGTCCAGTTGGCTCCAACGGTGATAAAAGAATTTCTTCCTTTATCACTAAGTTGAGCCACCAAATTAGACACACGTCTCCTTTCTCACCTCCCTCCTCACCCAACAGCACACAGTCGAAGGCCAGCCACTAAACATACCCTTCAGGAACACCTCCGGCCCTAAATAGTTCATCCACTGCAGCTGCTGTCCACCTCTTGCCAAGGTCACCACTTCTCCTCGCTCCTTGAATCAGACAACCTTAGATCTTCTTGATCAACTTACCATTTGCTGCATGCGCTTCATGACTATACAATTTTAAAAGTCTTTCTCCCCTTGAGTCTTTTTCAGCAATTTCTTCTCAGCAACAAACGTGCTCTACATTTCGTTATTCCACTCCTTCTAATGCCACTTATACAACGTGAGTTATTCGTCTCTACTTCTCAGCAATTTCTTTATTCCTGGACGCGATATTACTAAAGTTTCTCATTCACCAGGGTTCTCAGTGCCCCCCAAGTCCATTTTCCTTGCATATCCCTGCTTTCCTACAGCCACCGTCATTTTACTTTACTCCCAAATACCTGAAACAATGAAGAGCCTTATATTCAACTCCAGTCAGATTACTCTCAACAGCCTCATCCTAGAGCAAACTCAAGGCCGCCTACCGTTCTGCTATGGATCTCCTCTGACTCAGCATACAGGTGTGGTCATCTCTATTCTATTTCAACACGGTTTAGCAGCAGCACACATTCATCGTCTTACCTCGCTTTCATCTCATGGAAAGCCCCGTCCATATACAACATGAGATAACCATGTAAAAATCTTTTAGCGCTACGTGCCAAGGAGTCGAACCCGGGTCATATCGATGCCATTCAGGTAGGGTGTCCACTTGACGACGATGAGCTAAAACCTACCTTTCCCGAACCGCTTATATATGGTCTAGGTTCCTCACGCACTCAGCTGTTTGCCTCATGAAGTACGGTAGCCCGCCAACACTCGGGCTTATGAAAGCATTTTAATCTACATGAAGACTCTACTGTAATGCCTGTATCTCAGAAAACGTAGCACGAACATTTAGATCAATGGAAACGATTTTTACCACCGTGTGCCCACCAGTCGAATCTGTTTCAAATGAATACCAGTCTGGTAGAGTGGATACGGTGCCTGAGTGGCTGGCTGGCTGGCATTCATATGACCCAAGTTCGACTCCTTGGCACTCAGTGGTAGAAATCGTTCACAATACATGTACTGAGATACCAACATTGCAAAAAATCCCTTAGACACCATTAGAAAAGCCCTCGCAAAGACCCGAGTGTGGACGGGGTATCGTACTTCATTAGGCAAACAGCTGGGTGCGTGAGGACCTCGATCATTACATACATGGTTAGGGACGGGCGGCTTTTATCTCATCGTGGACTAGCAGACTAACTGCCTAGTTGGCATTCCTATGACTCAAGTTCGACTCCAAGACACTTGTGGTTGAAATATGCTTTTCGTTAATTCACATGTGTGCATCGCGTATTCTGAGATTATCAGGTAACCACGATGACGCTGAACACACAAACGCCTGTTGCAAATCTCTCACTCACAACATCTATTTCCAAACAAGTCCCATTTCCAATTTCAAAATGCTCTTTAAAAATATTGTGCAACATTGCAGTCACTCAAAAGAAAGTTAAAATCTTCCAAAAAAGATCTTTTCTTTTTACTTCATTACACATACTTTCTTTTATAAATGCGAAAGTTCTACACACATTTTCTTTGTTTTTACCTCTGAGAATTTTCTTTATTACCTGCCTAGTGCAGTAAGCTGGTCTACCTACACTCCTCCATCTCCTGCTAAATCTACACTATTCCTTCCCTTCAATATGTACATTTCTCCCGTTGACATAATCATAATCTTACCAATATCTCTCAAGTTATCATACGATGAGACAATTCATCCCTCTGTAAGTCTTAGAGTATTTTCTATTTATCCTTATACACTGGAACACTAATTTCGTCCAGTCGTCAGCCACATGGGTCCTTTTCTAACCTGCCATACCAACTCTACCACATCCACTCAGCAATATTTTCACCACGATGATTCACCGTCTCACCCAGTCCATCATCTACGCCTCAGCCCTCCCAGTGCTAAAAAGCTTTACTGTTCTTCTCAGTCACTTCTGTAATGTCGTCCATTCCTTATTGCCTACGCCTCATTCACTTAACTTCTAACGCAATTGTTCCAATATCTGTGTCTTTAAAACCATCCTCAGCCACTTCCTTATGTTACCATCTCCTTTTATCAACAAGCTAATTCCCGCCTCTTAACACACATTTTCCTTCTCTGCCTCTTTCCTAAACACCTCGATATTTTCTCTCACATTCTTTCATTGTCTTCTTTCTTTCTCTCTCTCATTCCTCACATATAACATACATCATTCAACTTACACGTCCAGAAATTATCCTTCATAACGAAATATTTCTCAGAACATTACCCGTTATGCAGCTGGAAGGTTCACTTGATACAACCGATAAAACTTAATAGTTTAAGTAACATCCATTTGCACTTTTTTCTTTTCTTTTGCCTGTAACGATTTCATGGCGGCCGCTGGGAACAGTAGGTATTAATCATGCCAGAGTCTTAGTTGCTGGGACTATGACAACGGCGTCCCGTCACGCAACAACTGCCGGACACCATGACACCGACCGGCCACGCTAAAGACTCGATCTTCGCGTGATGGTGTGTTTGTGTGTGTGTGTGTCATCTACGCACCACGCTGAATGGTGACAGATTCCTTACCTTCTTATCACAGTTCCTCTGCACTCACACAACACAGAAAAATGCCATACATGAGGTTACCATCCCTCGAGGAAAGATCATCACAAAAGCAGACGCTTATAAGTGACTACGGACGGCAGTAGCCTCGCGAACTGCCGTCCATCCCGTCACGCAAAGACAAATGACTCCTGATTTGCAGAATCCTTTAAAATACATTATCATTCTTGTTGCGTATGCACGTATAACCGTAACCACGCACATGGATGAACGTTCGCACGTACATAAAGATACATGCACATATACAGGTCAACACACAGCTCACGTGGCTGTTTCCTTCGACAAGCAGTGGTTCGCGTTACTGACCTTTTGAGTCACCACGGGCCAGCAAGGGGTCGGACCCGCATGGCTTCGAATCCTCGGAGTGGCAGTCGGCCCAAATCCAACCCAGGTGTTCATCCTCCCCTCGGGGCTGGTCGAAAAATGAGTACCAGCCTTAGGCTGGGGAGCGTGTGCGTGTGTTTAGACATACACGGGAGTAGAGAGACATGGTACATATCGTCTGGCTGATATCTTGGAACTAAGTCTCTCCCTGCCCTCAGCCGAAGATAAGGTCTTCCTATTCGGAAACCCACTGTAGTCGTTCCATCTGCATGGGATCCTTAGAGAACCACCCGAGAACGAGCAACCATGATGGGCTATCTCGTTCATTGCAGTCAGGTCTGTTAAGGCTGGTGCTGTTGTTGCCATCACTGAGGCTTGTCGTAGTGTTCCTCAGGCGTGATCCAGAGATTACGAACCTTACCATCATGTGCGCACTGACGGGCGTGAGCGCGGGTCTGTAGCGCTAATTTTCGTCAGGTGGAATCCCGTCCATTCCTCCCCAGTTTTGAAGCTCCTGTTATGATGTGGAGGAAGTGTTCATCCTCATCATAATTGCTTCTGTCGTTCTTTTATGTGTATGCTGAGACGGCCAGGCACCCTACCCAGGGTTCGGTCCCGATCCGTGGTGTGTGTATATATATATATATATATATATATATATATATATATATATATCAGCAGCAAGGCTGAATGTGTGCCGGCTGCCGCAACCGGGATTCAAACCTTTGAGGACCCGACCCCGAGCGTCCCGTAAAAGCATTACGGTCAGCAACGCTGACTTTATACCAACAGGACCATTTACCGTGTACCCCATCATCCATCGTACACCCTACGCAAAAGTAACCTCGTGGGCACCCAAACACCTTGGATAACCTCAGATTTAGGTACCTACGAGCCAAATGAGAGTCGTCCGGAGATTCTAATGAAATCATCACCACAGAGTTGCATGAAAAGCTGCAATCATCACAATCTTTTCCCACACACGGTCACAACACAACACTCTTGAACTTAAATGATATGACTGACCTGCACTCCAGTCAATGTCAGCCATCAATCGTAAGCTTAGAAATTTAATCCATAATCCAGTTTCAAGCTATGCAGGCCATGTGTTGACCACGTAATACATCTCTGTAGATGTCTGAACTGAAGGTCAAAGCGTGGATGACGAAGAAACTAGATGGGGGAAATCTTGCCAGTGCCATCGATGAAGGCCACCTTCGCTTCTGTCCCTACTGACATGACCTGAGTCAAACATAAGGAAGCTAATGCAGCATTTAGATCGAACCTTCTACCACGACAACACTAACCTCAGTAAGGATCTCCAGAACAAAACTGTTAATGAAATAGAGATGGGATGATGTTCAATGACCCTACTAAGCTACAACATCTGCATCAGCTGGACAGCAACCAGTGGTATGGGAAAATGAAAGAATTGAAAGGTGTGTCCAAAAAGTCTTGACCCTTTTCTTGAGTCGATTTGCTCTTTAATGGAGAAGTTCAACATTTTACCAGTCCTCTTTGTCTTGACATTACCTGCCTCCCACCATACCTTCCGGCCTCCTCACCCCTCGGGTCATCACAAGAACTTGGAACTATCAGACAGCTACGCGGCCTCAGCGTAAAGCGCTCCACCACACCCACTGACTTACGAAACTCAGCGAAGGGTTCTCCCTTGAGCTAGTTAAACCCCTTTGCTTCATCATCACAGCTTCCCTCCATCAGTCAAAAAGCCCACAGAGCGAGAGACTTTAAGTGTCTCCCCAACACTAAAGCCAACGACCTCAGCCTCTCAGCACGTTATAACCTACAGCTGTCATGTCAGTCCCAAGCTTTAACAAGGTTTACATAGGCACTGTAAGACCCTGTTGATAACAGGGCGTCCTCTATTACCCACAGCCTAGTACGCTTTCTAAGCCTTGTCTCTTCCAGTCGAGGAGGCGAGGAGGATGTAAGACTCTCACCTTCTTTTGACCTAGGCTTGCAGCCTAGACCATACTATAATCGACAACATGACCATCAAAATTAAGGCTGCAAACGAAGGTCTCATTCCATGGCTTACACGTCTCCTCATTCGGCATCATCAGGCTGCTCGCCTCTGACGGAATTTTTTCTCCTGAACGCTATTTGGCGGTACTTTCCGTAATACATTACGCCTTTAGGAGGCTCATTTATCTAAGGATGTCTTCGGCAATGCCTCACACTTCACCAGGTGTCGACGTCTGCATCATGCGGCATTCACGTTTGAATTTCTGGTTACTTCAGGGCCTCAGGTGCCCGTTGCCGTCTTAACTAGCATTAAAAAAGGTCTCTCGCATCTTCCCACTGGAACAAATAAACCTATATCAGTCCGGGAAGGCGTCCTCCTGGTGTTTCAGTCTGGCCTACCTTCCAGTTTTGCGCACCTTTCATCAGCCCTGAAGGAAGGTTTACTCCTAAAACTACAGTTTTATCTAACCCAAAACATCTTTCCATCGGTTTAACAACATCTGTGCACGTATGAACATTTCCCAGAAACACCTAAGTGGCTAACCGGTGTTCCAAGCCAACCATCCTTAGTTCTGGGGATGAGGATGGGAGACGTATCTTACAGAAAAACGGAGAGCCTTTACTAATACAGGTGTGGCGATGATTATGTCTGAAATACAACAATAACTCTAGGGAGGGTGTCTTTCATAACAATACAGGGTTTATCTGTCGGAACACAAGTTCAACAGCTCCGTGGTGTAGCGGTTTGCGTTTCCGACCGTGACCCATTTACGGACTGCCCGGGGTCGAGCGCACAGGTTCGATTCCTGGTTGCGGTAGTCAGTCCACAGTCAACCCAGCTGTTCATCCTTACCTGGGGGTTGGTTGATGAATAGGACACCCGGCTTGGGCAAGGGTGTGTACATAATCAGATGGCTTTGATTGGGGCATTTAGTTGGGCATGCCGACTCAGCTAATACACACGCACGCACAAAACTATTAACTTTCTCTCTCTCTGTGGACATACTGCATTATCCTTCTGACCTATGCTTACAATGTTCATACTCTTACAATGCGGAAGATATTACCTTAGTTCTGGCCCGATACCTTCCATCTGTACCAGTAGGACAGCTCGAGTTACTTCGGGGTCAGGGGAAGGCGAGTCCATAATGTCTTCAGGCGATCAACATGTGCCACACGAGCGCCTCCCGCGTTCCGACTTTCCATTTTAAACTCGTCTCAAGGGAGCCTCTCTACTGCTCTAGATGGACCTGAAACCTTTTAACTGAGTTTGTACCATTTCTCTCCTGGACCAACACCTTGAGCAGGAGACCAACTCAAATATCAGTTTTCCTTCGCATTCATGTGATGGGAACCTGCTGGCCCTCTGCAAGGGTTACTTGGCACCAACAAAAGTATTATATGACTAAGCTAACCTGGTTGAACATAGTCCTCCACACGGTAATGAAAGCTTTGCGACAAAAAGTATAAGGCAGCTTCATTACCTCAGCATACGGAATAAAGTAGGGGGAATCTCCTACTGAGACGTTTAAAGCTGTTTAAACACACTGAACATCAGGGGCGTTCTCATATCACACATTGCTATCAGCATTTGCTACCGGGAACATTGCTAGTATAACACTACTCTTCATTCTCCAGTCACTAGCTTCTTCAATGGTATTCAGTCATCACAAGGTGTATTGCAGAGTCATACAGCCACTACATCATTTCTTGGTATAGTCCTGCCACTACAACCTTGAAATATATTAATCCGTCACTCGTTAAGCGAATAAGACATATAAAGTCTGACAGTGTTAACAACACCCTATTATACAAATCAAGGTCACAAGTGTGGAATACTGTTGAATAAAGTGGAACAAGTGGAATATTGTCCTTAGATGGACGCGAAAGAATGATCAAACTCCACTTTCAACAGACGTCACACTAGAAATTTAACTTACTCGTCAAAGAAATCGTCTTACGAAAGAAATATTCCTTAAATCTTTGAGATGTTATGTATCACCACTGTACAAATGCTACAGAAAGATTTGCAGAATGACATCATCACGTGACTTTACTGGAGGGAAGCGTAACAGGCGCTCCTGCTGGACGGTGAAGATCTTTCAGTCGTGTCACATCTGCGTAGGGAGAAGCACCATCTTGTAAGCCTCTGTCTAGCTCCTGGATAGCCTCAGGTCCACTCGCGACACAGGGCGGTACTGCAGGAAGAGTTCTTATAACCTGGAGAGGAGATGCCCGCTCGTTTGGCTGCCAGTAAGCCAGTACCTTCTATCTCTATACAGAAGAGAATGGGTCTCTCAGACTGAGCTGGAGTCTTCGACCTCACCAGTCAGTCAGCGCGGGAAAGGACGTGGCTGGCCTCGCTTACCTCGACACAGCGTCGCGATGATGGGAAGAGCGATGACTGTCGTTCGAGAGTAGCGTCAGGGATGACGCCACCCCGAGAGCAGTCCCTGACGTCGAAACGACGTCACCACAATGGTCGTCGGCGGTAGCATGTGTTGCTGGTAGAACAGGATGGCTGAGCGGATGACTGGGTGCGCTGAAGCCCGACAGGTGACTGAAGAAGGCATAAGGTGTGAAGCGGGAACACCTGATACGATATACAACCCGTCCTAACCTTCCTCTCTCACAGTCAGACAACACCCCAGGCACTGATATGCACTCCTAGAATCCTTACGAGAACTACTAAAGGTCTTTATGCTACGTGCCTTAATCAGAAGAGAGAGAAGATGTCTCATACCAATGTCAGCAAGAGCAACTACGTACCTTCCATGGCACATCACAAAGCATCAGTAATCATACTCCAGACGAGGTTCTACCCACAATGGCACGCATTGGACCAAGACCCAGAGAACGTGACACCTACCCAACTTGACGCGGAACTCAGCGCCCTCAGCCTCCCTCAGTCAACTCACCCATCTAACTTATCCACTTTACTGACCCCGTCCCTGACCACACCGAGGATATCCAAACACACGTAAATAACCTCAGGTCCCCCGCCACATGGGAGCACAACAGGCCAATCTAAATGGGGCCATGATTAGGGTATGTTTTGCCATGTCTTTCACTATAAAGAAAAATAGCGGGTTATAGGTATTAATAGGGGACGATCCATTTCAAATTTTCCAAGGTTACTGGCACCCCACTTAAGAATAAAACAACTTATTTCTTATATAACTATTCATCAAACCCAGACAACTAGGATAACTAAAAAAGCTAGGTTTACTGAATATAACAAAAACAAAACACCTCTGGTATGATATAACACTTTCCCAATATACACTGACGCGAGAGAACTGATGCTGCCGACTTTGCCATTAGATTAGATATATTTATTTTGAGTGCCTTGAGATAAGAACCTCGATGGTTTCAAGACCCCAAGAAAAATGCTTGGCTACCCCAGGAGTTGAGAACCCCTGATCTGCGAGGCATTGGTCAGCTGTAGTTCGACAACACAACCGTCATCCTTCTATTGATGCCTTCCCTAATGCACCAACATATATCTCACAGTTCAGATCATTTAATCATGAAGCCCCAGCCGTTCAAGGTCATCTCCCTGCACAAAATAACACTCCATCTCTTGCTAGCCTCAGCAATACTGCGGCACTGTACAGCATCGTAACCAATCCTCTGATCATCCAGCCATTGATATGTGTATTGACGTTTTGACACAGCAGCTGGACCAGCCGCCACACGGCCTCTACCACCAACAACTGAAGCGATATCCCCCAGGAGGGAGCGCCAAGGTCTATCAACTTGAAGGAGAAACAACAGAATCAAGGTTAGTTGTAAGCGGTGATGTAGAATTTCCCTCACCGAGGGGACATGCTAATGGCAAGGGGGTAACAAAACAAGTGTGTGGTGAGTTGCTAAACAGAGAGAGAGAGAGAGAGAGAGAGAGAGAGAGAGAGAGAGAGAGAGAGAGAATAAAAGAGAGGGTTTGTAGACATTGGATCAATCGAGTAATGTTATAGAGAGAACACTGGGTATCATTCCCCAGACAAAAGAGTTGAATAGGATTCAAGAGAGATAGAATACATGTAAAGGTATGTTAAATAGATAACTAGAGAGGTTAAAGGTTAAATGACATTATGAAATAATGGAGCGAATGAGAGAGATGAAGAAGACGAGAGACTGTTCTTTGAGTTTATGGAAGTTTCGGGAAAACTGGGACGCTTGAAAAATGAACAAATGAGTAGATAAGAGGCATATTAGGAGCTACCACCACAATAACTGTACGGGTGATGAGTGTAACGGCGCCGTTACGCAAGAAATACCTGAAAAATGAATCAGAATGAGGTAATGGATAATGGCTGATAATGGACTGATACATCATATGGGGTGTTCGTAGTATCATAAGAGAGAATGCGTTCTCATCACTAGCTATGGCAGGAAGAACAATGTGCACATAACGTAGTTGCAGGAGGCTCTGAAAAATGACCCGTACTTAAACATTAAAGGAAACAGTTCTATTTATGTGGAAGGAGAGGAAGCCAGAGAAGTGCATTAACCTCATTCAAGGGTATAACACTGAGGTGATGTTTGGGAGAAAAGGTGGAATTTTGAAACTACGGATGGAGTTGAAAATAATGAAGTGATTGTACATGATATATATGTAAATCCACATTCTATTCTAGACTTGGTAGGTTGAAGACTTTTGGTGGGAATTAGGTAAACTTTGAGAGTATGTATGTCTGGGAATGTGTGTCTGTGAGTATATCTGTCTGGGAGTGCCTGTTTATTTCTGTCTGTGAGCGTCTGTCTGTGAGGATGTCTGTCTGGCGGTGTGTGTCTGACAGTGCTCAGTACAGATCACCCGGAATTACACTCAGGCAACTCGAGTACAAAAAAGATGTATATTTGATAGCAAGCGCAAATACTAGGATCGATACACGCCATCACGTGTTTAAACAACAAAAATGAATTACACTCACGACTCCAAAGGTCGGAGGGAACTAACTAGAGCCCAGCTAGACAGACATCCACACACATGCACCATCTCCTGCAACTCGCTCATCTGCCTGCCATATCCACATCCACCGCTTCATTGACATCCAACACCTCCACCCCCCATTGCTAAGCTCTAGGACCTACATGGCAAAGAGAGGAATCTGATGTGAGGAATATTTGATTGGTAGAGGACTTCTATTTCTATGTTGGATGACACGACACAGGCAACTGAATGCAACATCTCATTAACGATATATATATATATATATATATATATATATA
>JAYMFT010412302.1:0-18172 GCA_038088735.1 Panulirus argus | reverse complement strand
ACACACACACACACACACACACACACACACACACACACACACACACACACACACACATACACACACACGCACACACATCATTAGTCAGCAGGAGCCCGCCCGGGGTTGTACCTGCAGGGGCTCGAATCCTGGGAGCGGCAGTCAGGCCATAGCCAATCCCAACTGTACATCCTCCCCTCGAGGCTGGTCGATAAATTGGTCATTGGCTTTGGCTGGGATGTGTGTGTGTGTGTGTGTGTACAAATAGGAGTAAAGACACAGTACATATTCCAGGTTAAGAGACAAGACAAAACGAGTGCAAAGCTCTCTCCCCGTAACGCACAAACAGTAATCAAATAATAATCGTCAAATTGTGATCAAATAATATTCACTCAGAGTTACGGTAGCAATCGCCCGGAGAATAAATAACGAGTTATACAAATATACAAAGATACAACGAGGGGGATGGTACAGTAATGATGGCGGATTTCAACAGTATAGAAACAGACTGGAGGGATTTCGAGTCTCATAGTGATTGAAAGTAATGGAGACACAAGTTTGAAAAGCGTAAACAGGAAAAATATCCTATACCAACATGTCAGTGAAGACACCATGATTAGAGGGACTGATACAATATCATTACTAATCCTTACCTTCGCACATACCAGCATGGATAATGTGAATATCATATATGGTACATCAGCTGGATGCTTTAACTGGATTACGTTGTAAATGAGGAAAGAAAAGCAGGAATGAAACCTAATTCGGTGAGGAGATGCACTCGTGGAAACATAGGTGGCTTGCTTAAAAGGAGTCAAACAGTGAAGGAGCTTCGCGATGTGTTGCGGCCAAGATATTGGCAGCACTCCAGCCATTTAGCATTTATAAAGAATAAGATAATGAGAAACGAGTAGAGCAGAATTTATGTAGAAGGTACAAAGAAACTTTGAAAAGAATATTGTTTACGAGGAAGGTGATAATGCAAAATTATCCCTTAATTCATCATGGTAAATGGTCTGTTCAAAAAAGTTCATCACACTGAGGGATTCTGAATTATAAAGGATGATGTAATGATGTGAAAGAAAATGTATGACATGCTCAAAAGTGTTTTCGCAATGGAAGACACTGTAGTCCCAACACCAGTGAGATGGAATGAGGACAAAAAAACGACGAAATATCCGAGGACTAACAAAAAATTGAAAGATCTTGACCTTAATAAGGGCTAATGTTTCTTGATATTTTTCCTGAAGACGTGTGAAATAATTTTCACAGCTTGAAAAGTTCAGGATGTCACTGGAGAAAGGCAAAGTGCCAAGGAAGCGAAAGAGGACAAAAGTCGTACCTATCTTTTAGAAAGGAGACCGGGAGGAGACGCTGAACCATAAAGTCTGGTTACCCTGCCCAGTGTATTCTGTAAAGGTACTGAGTAAGATAATCAAAACGCAAATGAACGGCTTCCTGCAGAAGAGACGCTACTTAAGTCAGACACAAGATGGTTTCATAGAAAGGAGGTCAGGTGTAACGAACTCTAACACAACTACGAGACAGTGAGGCCTGTTGTAAAAAGACAAAAAGAATGAGAAGTCTAGGTGGAATGTCTGTCTCTGTACTACCATAAAGTATCTGAAACTGTCCCACAAGAGGCTTGTAAAGAAGTTGGATCATTAGGCAAGAATATGAAGACTACTTTGATGGATAAAAGATTATCTTAGTGGGAGGGAACGAAGGACCATGTCTGGCGAACCTTCTGAAAATGGGTTAAAGTCACCGGTGGCGTACCGCAGGGCTTGGTCTTGGGACCACTGCTTTTCTGGATATACGTAAATAACTACCTGAACATGTGTGCGGATGATGGCATGATAATGAGAGAAGCAAAATGCGATGAGATCTAAACAAACTCCAAAGTTGGTCTGATACAAGATTGATTATGATCAATCCGATTAAGTGTAAAGTAATGCTGAAGGGACACGGAGAAACAAGGGGTCTATATGAATATCAACTGGCAGGCAATAAGCTGCAGGAATCTGCGTTTGTGTGGAGCTTGGGAGTTGAAATCGTCCCTAATCTGTCGCCAGAGACCTATATTAGGATAAAAGGGAAAAACTGTGTGCTGGCAAATACTAGTAAAACATCCAACTTCAGGGATAGGGATATATTCAGTAAGATGATCATACCCTACATTTTGTCAGAACTTGTTTGTACAGCTTCTGAAGTTTGGTCACAAAGAGGTGCAGAGGAGGGCACGAAAGACTGTGCCAGAATTAAGAAAGCTGAGTTACAGGAAATGGCTATCATGGAAGAGTGAGGGGTGACTTGATCATAACTTTAAGTTCTTAAACCAGATTTTTGTCGTAGACAGTAAACTGCTCTTCGAAAGACGAAGGGATCGAAAAACCAGAGGATATAGCATGAAATTATGCAAGAATTTTGTTTAGACAACATGTTAAGAAATAATTTAACAGCATATGAATGGTGGATGAATGGATTAAAACGAATTAGGAAACAGTAATTGCTAACAGTACACAGAAGTTTCAGAAGTTTTGTTATAATACAGTATCTTTAAAAGACAGGGCCTCACTGCTCTACAGCTTCTTCCCCGTACTACAAATAAGTAATTAAAATTTAATTAGAAATTGATTTTAATTAGTAATTAAATTTAATCACTTATTTGTAGTACACAGCGGGAAACACCGAGACGTGCACTCTTCACAGATGGTAAAGACTTGGCTAATTTAAATTCTTTTAGAGATAGAGAGTCATGGAGACACAAGTTCTTTGTGTGAACATCTTTTAATTTCCTGTATCAATATGTCTCTAACACACTAGAAACAGGGGCTGATGCATCATCGTTGCTAAGTCTTATCTTTGTATGTAGTTGTAAAAATATAGGATATTTAGCGGCGATACATCAGTTTGAAAAATGTGATTTTGTAATGCTTGAGTTTACGGTTATAGAAAGATCGGTGAGGAAAGCAGACTCAAAGAGTAGAGGTATTCGTGGATATGAGAGAGATAAACATTTTCTTTATGAAAATAAACTGGGAAATGAATATCTATAACCTTAACACAGATCACTGTCAGGGAAGGTTTGAGGAACCTACAACATAGGAGTTTGAACACGTGTACCTTCAGCTCTAAATAAACAGCGAAGCTTAGAAAAGACAGAGATACAGCTAATCAAAAGATGTCAAAAGGCAAAAGGGGTCAGGGATGTAGAAGGGAGGAGATATAAGTGACGTAACAGCCAACAGCATTTGGAAGGTGAAAGATAGCATGGAGTGAGTAGAGCAAGATAAGGAAGGCGGAGCTCAGAAACGACGAAAAGAACATTGTAGACGAGGAAGGAGATAATCCAAACTTTTTCCGTAAATTTATCAGGATTACACAGCTGGCTGAAGAGTGGCTAATTAAACTAAGGGATTCAGAGGCGTAAAGGTTT
Organism: Panulirus argus; assembly: GCA_038088735.1. Lineage (NCBI taxonomy): Eukaryota > Metazoa > Arthropoda > Malacostraca > Decapoda > Palinuridae > Panulirus > Panulirus argus. The sequence goes on along the minus strand of JAYMFT010412302.1, from coordinate 14,754 downwards.
GGGAGGAGCTAAATAACAAAATCACGTGTATTTTGTTGGAGAACCAATGTCCCCACATCACAGAGATGGGGTTGGGTAAAGATTATGGAAAACACTGTAATCATTACAGACATAAGCGAACTACTAAATAGCCCTTGCTCGTGATTCTGCTGAAAACGTGTGAAGACACGCCTGATACACCACTTGGGGCAGTGTCAACGGAATGGAAGAGAGCAAGTGCTGTGCCTGTCTTTAAGAAAAGAAGATCGGAAAAGAACGCTGAACTACAGACCAGTCTCTTAGATGATCAGAAAATATATCGTTAAGCACTTGCGAAAGAAGAATTACCTAAGTCAGAGACAACACAGTTTTAGTGAAGAGAGAGCATACATAACAAATCTCTTGGTTTTCTATGAAAGAATGAGCTCTGTTTTAGACAAATGGGAAAGATAGGTAGACTGTGTGCTCATGGACTGCCAGATAGCTTTTGACACTATATCACGTAAGAGGTTAGTAAAGAAGCTGCATCTTCGGACAGGAATAATGGGGAAACTCCTCTGACAGATTGAAAATTACCTTTGTGGGAAGGAACCTAGGACGCATGTGTGAGGAGCCTTGTCATGATGGGTTGGGGTCGCCAGTGGCGTGCCGCAAGACAGTCCTGGGACCAGTGCTCTTCCTGGGTTAAGTCAATGAGAATCCAGAAGGACTTGAATCATGCATGAATAGGTTTGCATATAATGTCAACGTCATGAGGGAAGTAAAGAGTGATGAGATTTGCATCAATGAACAAGGGAAACCTAACAAATTCCAAAGTTGGTTTGATATTATCTAGCAGGTTACGAGCTGCAGGAGTGGGCATGTGAGAGGGACTGTGGAGCCTACACTGAACCTAACCTCTCACCAGAACCTCAGCTTCGCCGAATTATAAAGGAGCCGAACTGTCTGCTGGCAAATATCAGATTTGCATCCATGAAAATTAATGAAAAATTTTCAGTACATTGTTTGCCGCGTACATCACGTCAAAATTAGTATATTCTTCTCAAGTTTGGTCGCCGCCCTTACGGAAGCACAAAACACTAATAAAGGAAGCAACAAAGACAGAACCAAAACTAAGAAGGTTGAGTTACAATGAGTGGTTAAGAGGCCTTTTTTTCCATAATGTTAAAGAGAAAACTAGGGAGTGACTTGATCACATCTTTCAAGTTCCTAAACCAGGCTGATGTTGTAAATGGTGAAAAGCTTGAAAGGTGCAAACACAGAACAGCAGGAGGCCATAACATGAAATTCGGCAAGAAACTTGTAAGAAAAGACGTAAAGAAGCACCTTCGTCATACAGCAAGAGTGGATGATTGGGATAAACTAAGTGATTAATAAGTGAATGTGGAGGGCGTACAAAAGTTCAGAAGGTTCTAATGTAGTACAGACAGTTCAGGAGACGGGGACTCACAAGTGCAGAACTACCTCCCCGTACAGAACAGAGACGTAGTTAGACAAGTAGTCACACCCACATACCAAGCACATCTTAAAGAAATTGTTTTTCTTACTGAATACTTTCACGATGGCAGTAAACTACGGCGGTGCTAAGAACTAAGTCACCGATCACAACAGCTGAAATAACGTTTACCAGGGAAGTGAACGAAGATGGGTAACAGGAACAAAATTCCTGTCAGGTTACTGCATCAAGAGGGTGGTGCAGAGGGAGGCTCTTTGCTCGGCTCTTATCAATTTGCCGACGAGATTCAAGACTCTTCCTGAATGTATCTAGCGTCATTGTTTATTTCTATTTCATGCACTCATGATAACTGGTTTCCTATTTGTGTACACAAGACGCGGGAATGCAACATCGATCATAATGCTTGAAGCGATAAGTTCAAGCAGCTGTTATTTCCAATTTAAATTTTCAAGTGTATTGAGTTGTCTTCCAAGAGAACATTGAAGTCTGTTAGTTCCATGAGGAGCTCCACATGCGAGCAGCCAACACTTCGATGCAGTTTCGATGCAGGCTCGTTCCAAATCGTAGTTCACAAATCAAACAATACAGAGATGTGCAGTCTGACCTGAAATCTACAAACACAGGACTGTTTTCCTTCCAATCAAACTCAAAGATACTGATTTCTGATTGTTGGTAAATGTACTTATTTGCATGATGGATCCTTCTATTACGTGTTTGTAAGGTAGCGTCTCCACCGCTGGTGCAGATCACATGCTAGATCTACTAAATGGTGGCTGGAACAGCGTTAAGGAGGCACCATTTACTGTCTCATTATAGCCTTACTCAAACATGTTAGCCTGGTGGTCTGCTGTCTTCTTCTGTACAGTTTCTATATTCTACGTCTCTGTTTCTACATTTATTATCTTTGTTGCTGACTGTAGCCAAGGTGGTTCATTACCTGTTTAGTGTACTGGTATCATGACTGAAGTACAGTTCAAAGTTAAGTTAAAAACTCAAGAGTGAGTGAGCATATTGTAACATACTGCATGAGACATTTCTCCTCTCCAGTGTGGTCTAGGATTCCAGGAAGCTTTGCAACATTGTATTCCAATACTCTCGTGACAAGAGGAAAGATTCCAATGGTATTCCCAGGGTTAACAGTCAATATCTTAACGACTGAATGGATAAAGTTAACATATTAGATGTATTCTATAAATGCGAGTCACAAAATTATATAATTTCATTTATGTGAAATATAATTATGCTTAATTCTCTACCAATCGATTAATCGTCTGTGGACAAAAACGAATTCAAATATTCTCACAAGGCGAAAGGTGAGAATGTTAACCTCAGTAACGCCGCGTCGTCTACTTCCTTGGGACGGAAGTAGCAGATACGGCGACCTTGACCATCCGGCGCCCTATTGGAACACACACACGACCTCACTCACTTCCGCCTTCGATCCACTGTGAGTCTTACAGATGAAGGCCACCTTTAGCTCCTGAACCGGCACATTATTTACATCACTGACCCGCTATCATCACCACCGTTACGGTCGTGATGGTTCTCAGTATCACGACTATAACATCGGGGTTCTTACTTAACATCGCTACTCTTAGAGTAAGTTACTTTTCATCATTCTTCTCAAATTAAGGTAACTGCATCTCCAACCACGCTGTATCAGTTGGGTCATTTATCAACATCGTCACTGTAATTGTTGTCAGTTGTCAACACCACCATCACAGCTGGGTCACTTTCTCAACACCATCTCTATCAAAGATGGATAATTCTCAACATCATCACTATCACAGTTGGGCCACTTTCTAACATCATAAGTGGCGGACTCGTGAAATCTGAGTTTCAATAATGCTAAATCTAGGTCATTTCTTATTATCGCTGTCACGGTAGAGTCACTTCTGAAGGCCACTGTCACATTTGCGTTACCTCTTTACAACAGAAATGTCACACTTGTCTTTTCTCAACACCAACGGTGTCACAAATGAGTCAATTCCTACAGTTTCTCAGTTGGGTCACTTCTTAAAATCTCCAATGCAGTAAATGAGCAGCCTTTCAAAATCACCATAGTCACATTTGAATAACATTTTGTATCTCTCATAGATAATTCCCTTCTCAACATCAACGCTAACACCTCTGGGTAACATCTCAACATCATAAATGTCACAGTTGGGTCACTTCTCAACATCACCACAGTCACAGATGGGTCACATCTCAACTTCACTTACGTCACAACTGGGTCATATCTCAACGACACGACTTTTACAGCTGGATCACTTCTCTTCATCAGGTTTGGAAACTAGGATTGTTCTCAGCACCACAACCAAAGTCGGGATAGTTCCTATCACCAACACTGTGAAAGTCAGTAATATTCTAACCTTATACAAACACTGCTGAATATTATATTAATATATTCCTTGTGCAGAACGGAACAGGTCTATCATTGTTTCCAATATTAGCGTAGTTTTACGTAAAGGCTTGGATTGATAAGCATCTGAACATCTCCTAAAACTGCCATTAGCTTTAATTACTTCAAGGTTAGGAAAGCTCAACATGGTCACCGTTGCCAATGGTCAAAGTACCTCTTGCCAATGGTTTTACTAAAGGTTCGAAATAGTAGTTCAGTGAAGCTCTGCAGTTCGCCTCGCCTCAAACAACAACAAAAACAATAAAAACTTTTTCTGTTTTCTTTTAATTAAAATATGGTCAGTGGCTATACATTATATACATCCCTTAAAAAAAAATATCATCACATCTATAGAGGTGAAATTATATAACCTCAGAAAACTTTCTGTACCCCACCTTAGGTAATGGGTAACGGAACAAAAATCAAAATTCGTATGAAACTGTTACTGATACATTCTACCTTATGTGGATACTAGGCCGTTTCTTGGTCGCTATGGGGTTAACGGACAACGCTGTCAGCTCCCTCCCTACATTGGAATGCGTTTCTTGACAGGGTTTCCGAGGCGCCTCACTCCAGCCGCCCGAAGCATTGCTTCGGACGTCCGGAGTGAGACACTTCAGAAACAATACCTCGAACGGCTGGGGTGAGAGGTATCGAAAGCACTCTAAACATTCCAGTATATGGAGGGAGGTAGCTAAAAACGTCGCTCCCTTGCGACTAGGAAAACGGCCCTTTGCCTTTATGTGTGAATCTCACGACTGTGCTTGGAAACACCGACAGACATCAATTGTGCAACACTTCCTCACAGGCAAACTAGAGATGTAGGCCCGCACAGTACATAGGGGAATATAGGCGGCGGTGCAACTTCAACAATTATCTCATCACCGATATATTTCATAACACTGTGTTATTATAACTTCTTGATTCAGTAACATATAAGACAGATTCCATGTTCTAAATCTGTTTGTTAATGGCCGATAAAAATATCACACCAGTCTCAAAATATCAATTTAGCTGCTTAGATTCGTAGAATTCTGATCTAAGTGCAATCCTTTTTACTGATTATCGAGCTGATCAAAATATGAATAAAAAAGTTTTAAGAGACTCTTCCCGCTGGAGACAGAATGGATTAATCCATATATCTTGATGAAACGTTGAATTCAAGAATTTTTCTCGCGAGAGTAACCACAGATTAATACATCCGAACGAGTCGTACGCACAATTCTAAGCATTCCGTCATTGTAATGTATTACAACTGCCATGCAAGTATTGCAGTTCTCGAGGCAGCATTCTGGCCGGCTGTGCCTCGTAAGTTGTTTTATTGGTTATCCTGCGAGGCGAGAGTCAGCCAGACTTTCAAAAGACGCATTCTAGTCTTGCAGTAAATCCTTTATAACAAGTCTGGCAATCGACCTACTCCGTCTGTCGGGCTACATTCATAAATACAAAAGATCGTACATTATATAAAGCTATATATGGGTCCCCTGCATTAATTGCAAACAAATGAACGAAAGAGAAATGGACTGTTGCAGTATAATCCAGCTAGCGTGTTCCGGTCAGTGACTAACAATCATACCCAAATAACAAATGCTGGCCAAGTTTCCCAGGCAGTCCGATTGGTTATGGCGATACAGATCTTCCACTTGCACTGTTTTCCTTCCAGTGCTTTTATTGGGGAACTCGACATATATGTGTCTTGGGGAAAACTCGTAACACGCACAATAGCCCCAGTGTATCCCTTTGATCATAGAGAATTTTACAAATCTTAAGGATAAAATACGCATTGATCATGGCAATTTGTGTCCACGTCAGCATTGAGCATTTTGGAAACACGAAAAGAAAAAGATTGTCTATTGTTTTTCAAATGATAGAAATTACATATAAAGCCTGACAAAGAAGGCCAGACTGAAGGAGTTTGGAAAATAAGAAGGAGGCAGAGACGGCAAGGCATTGGAAGGAAAGATGAAGACATGAGATTGGTCATTCTTCAAGTTCCCAACATTCGCGCAATAATCATGGGACACAGTCCTAAACACAGCTGCCGCTATTGAGGAATTTTGCCTGCTGGTGTGGACTCACGCATCGGACTCGACCGTGGAACTTGCGGCCCCTCTTTCCACGTCGTTCGCCTCCGATGCAAAATAATTCCATATATTTTCTTATGAGAATATTTCTAAGACAAATGTTTATAAAAAACTGATTATGTGTATCATTTATTCACCCCCTCGTTTAGTCTTAGTATATATATATATATATATATATATATATATATATATATATATATATATATATATATATATATACATATATATGTATGTATATGCATGTATATGTATGACCGGCAACTACATCATCTAATCACACATTACTGTGACGATTAACTAAATGAGCTGTAATTACACTTATTATCTTGGACTTCTGTGGATCAACTTGGGACCAAGCTGTACACACCTTCGTCGGGGTAACGGTTGGTTGGTTGGCTGGTTATGTACGCTTTTGCCCGGGGTCGTTAAGGCTGCATGTCAAGTTATAACCTCTAACCGAGTAATTTTGAACTTTAGGTATTCAAGGTAATTCTAAGACCATACACACAACACACAATCTCGCTGCATTTATAGCCCTTGTCAGGGTAAGGGCAGTGACCTCTGGTTATTTTGTTGGTCGGTAGGTCATGTTAGGTTTAAGGCTTATTGACCACCAGGGTCCTGAAAGCCATGAATGAAATCAAACACCTAAATCTCCTTCAGGTGTTTAAGATAATCTTCAGATGATGTACTCTCGCTGTACATATGGCCTTCATGTGTGGCTAAGATGCGCAGTTCGAACAGAAAAACAAATCAAGGAGAATTATATTCAAAGCGGAACAATATAAGGGGTACATATAATGAGATATCCCGCTCGAATAACCATAAACACAAGCTAAGGGGTGTAGTTGGAATTCTCCAAGGTTGATGGCACTGCTGTATCTCATTTGAGTTCGTAAACTTGCAAACATATGTAAAAGAAATTTTATTCATAGATTTTCCGCTTTGAGAACTTGTTTTGCTTTCTCTTGTCGTGTCTTTTCTTGATGACAAGTAAAGCATATAAAATTCCGAGAAAAAATTTGAACATAAAACATCTATCAAAAAGTTAGTTAACAAGTATCGTAAAACCTATTAAAAGCGGTTGGCATTTATTGGCAATGATACTCGTCAACTCCAACGTCCTTGATCAATTCGACTTTCAGCTTGCTAAATATAGACTATTTTGTTAGTTTTACTTTAGTCATATTCGTCGTTGAGGTGGGACTCCTTATGGAGACGTTTGATAGGATACCTTTACAAAATCAGTGCTTAGGAATTCCAGCAGAACGACATTTTCTGAAACGAATACATCTGTGAGGGCGACTTCGTAATACTGACATGATGGTGAGTTAGGGTACTCCTGCAGAAGGGAAAATGGGGAAGAGTTACTCGTCAGCAAATGGACATTGTTGCATGGGGGAACGTGGGGAAGATTTTTACCCACCGAGCAGTGGACTGGCAGGGGGGATTGTATGAAAAGACTTACCCGTCAATCAGTGGGGACTCCTGCAGGAGGGAGTGTGCCGCTGCCAGCCGCTCCTGGTGTGTGGCAGAGGCGGAGACTCTGACAGGCAAGGGGCTTGCTGAGCAGCCTAACCCTGCCACCACCACCTTCAGCGCCGCTGTCACCACCACCGTCACCACCACACCACAGCGCCACATCTGCTGATACAATCAAGCGTACGTACTGTTAGTGATTTGAATTAGTCACTTAAGCAGATTCTGATGCCACTCTTATTTTACTTTATCTCATACACCATAATAAGTATTCCTTTCTATAGGGAGTATTATACTTCTATACAGATACAGTCGTTTGTGGAATCTCTATATTTAAAGAAAAAAGAGGGGATATATTAAGTTCATCATAATTTATGTTGGTCCATGAACTGTGCTTTGAACAATGGTGAACAAATCTACAGTCCTTACTCATGAAACGCTATTGTGAATCTTGTGAAATAAAGGATCGAATTCACATTAAATTTATCCAGTCAAAAAATTAATGCTATACGCGCTTATCAGTCAAGGAGAAATGTTTTCAAGTTATTCCCCCATGACATCGCCTTGGTAGTGCACAATTAGGCATGAATAACAACAGGTCCTAAAGTATCTACTTAAAAGGCATATTGGTTAAGTATGGTACCGAACATCCAGCCCAGGGAAGGAGGAAGACTCTCGTTACAGAGAGTGCTGCACACCGTCACGCGTTACACAGGCCTGGCAACTGTCGCCTGTGTTCCTTAGTGACGGTGTCTCAGATCAAAGAAACATTTTTTTGTTGTAACTAAAGTAACACAGCCTAATATAATTTATCACCTATAAACAATTCTTAACATTATTATTACACACACACACACACACACACACACACACACACACACACACACAACACACACACACACACACACCAGGGGGTAACTCCTTCAGTGGATGGAGAATTATCTCACAGGAAGGAAATAAAGGACGCATGTCAAAGGAACCTTATCTAAATGGGTCGAGTGGCCAGCAGAGTTCTCATCTGGAACCATTATTCTTCTTGACCTACGTAAATGACCCGTCTGGAGGCATGTGCTCCCATCTGAATATGTTTGCAACTGATGCAAAAGTCATAATAAAAGTGAAAAGCGAGAAGGACTGCATCATCTAACAAGGAGTCCCAAACAGACTCCAAAACTGGTCTGATACATGGCTGATGAAAATCAACCCAAGCAAAGGTAAAGTAATGAGGATGGGACAAAATCAAAGAAGGCCTCAGTATGATTACTGTCTGGCCAGATATAAGCTTCGGGATTCTGTGTGTGAGGACTTGTAAGTCGACATGATCCCTAACCTGTCGTCAGTGTCCTACATTAGAGGAATAGTAAAGGCGACAAACTTTCTGTTAGCGAATGTTAGAAGAGCATTCAAGTATTTGAATTAGGAAATATTTAGGAAGCTGTCCATATTCTACTTAACGCCGAAACAAGAATATGATTCTCGAATTCGGTCACCGCAGTTAAAGAAACAGGAAGTGCTACTAAAGAAGGCCCAGAGGAGAGCAACAAACATGGTATCAGAATTAAGAGAGCTAAGTTACAGGGAAAGGCTAAGGACTTGGAGGAAAGAAGAGTGAGGGGTAACCTGATCACAACTCTTAAGTTTGTAAACCAGTCTGATAATGTAGACTGTGAAAAGTTCTTCGAAAGATCTCTGAATAGGATAGCCAGAGTTCATAACATAAAAGGAAGCAGGAAACTTGTTACACAAGATGTAGGGAAGTATCTTTATAGCATAAAAGTAGTGGATGAATGGACCAGAATGACAGAGGAACATGGGTAATGCAGACATCATCATAATTTTGAGAGGCTGTATGATGGTAAAGAATGTTCAAGAGATGGGGCCCCATGAGTATAAAACGCCCTCACCGTACAGTACAAACAGATAATTACTATTAGGTAAATGCACACACACACACACACACACACACACACACACACACACACACACACACACACACACATACACACACACGCACACACACACGTGTACACACACACATACACACACACACACACACACACACACACACACACACACACACACACACGTACGTTTAGTAAAAAGAAAAATGAGGGGTAGCAATAATTCACCCGTCATTCATAGAAGACTAAAAGGGGGAGGGGCACTACTTAAGGCTATAAAAACCAAGGAAATAGCGTATCGTAAATAAGGCAAGAAAAATTTCTCTAGTAAATCAGGCCAGATTTAAGCCTGATATCTAAAATCAGAAATGGATTTAGACAGGCGGAAGGCATGCACCTCAAACAATCATCAGTGACTAAATCCTTAGGAAGGAGGCCAGAGGGAAGAAATAAAGGAAGAATCAACAGAGACCATAAGTCTGGAGAAATTGATAGAAATCATTGAGAGGCAGGACCAGTGGTCAACACGGGCGGAGAAGATAATGAAGTTTGGGAAGTCAAACATGAAAATTTTCAACAGATGGGATAGGACTTAAGGCCGTCAGAGATCATGAACACAGAATCATTTCAGCTGTAGGCATTCTGCGGAAACATAACCAGAGGAAAGAAGGTGCAATGATACAATAGCAAGAAAAGGGTGAGAAGGGACTTTTATATCTAGATTTCCGAAACACAGCTGAGCAAGAGGAGTTGCCCATAGTACAAAGCACAGAAGCTAGTAAAGAGAGTGGGCAGTGTGGGGCAGCAGGAGCAATTTCTGGGGCTGGTCAACAGTCTACGAGTGTGAAGACTGATACACTGAGACAGACACTTGGTGACACTGAAACAGAAGTACACAGAAAATTGAGTGAAGCTGTAGAAAGAATAATATACATCGTTAGAGAAGGAATGACAGTATGATAATGTTATGAAACCGAAAAAAATATTATCTTTACATGAGGATACAAGGAAAGGAAGAGATGAGCATATTAAGGAGTTTAAGGAAAGGACGAACAAATCAACAGATATTTTCTTAGACGATAAACACGTAAAAGAACTGAAGAATAGGAAAGCAACTGGTCCGTATAACGTATCAGCAGAGTGACCTGGGAAATCTAAGATAAATTTAAAGAGAGTTGGAGGTGAGTGTCCTGAGGAATGTTGAGAACAGTCATGAGCCTCACATCTGGATCCAACAGACTCAGACAGACTTGGCATTATAAGCTTCATCATCAGTGAATATATAATAGTGCCAAGGTTTCTACCCAAAACACTAACAACTGGAGCAGAACAGCATCTTCATGTAGATCAGCTTGGATTAAGATTAGGTCTAAAACGTGAAAGACCATGAAGTAGGGATCCACGAATGTTTTATCGACTTAGAGAAAATTTTTTGTTGACTTCATTGAGGTAAGCTGACGGGAATACTGAAAAAGTTAGACATTGATTGGAGAACCCGAAAACTGATTAACCAGCTATACATCAGTCGCATAGGTATAGTTCTAGTTGCTGGTGGAGTAGTGGGTAAGGGGGTCAGACAGAGCTGCTCCCTGTCCTCAGCATTGTCCTACACTTATGCACAGGCAATTAAAGCGTCACTAGACCTTGACTTGCGGAATGGAAGAAGTTGGAGAAGAACTTGTAAAGATAGTCAGATTTGCTGATGACAGTGTTTGTCAGCAGCACGAAAGGCCTCCTGCGAATGGTAAACAGATTACAGCAAGCGTTTTATGGACAGAAAGGCAACGTGTTTACAACGAAGGAAAGAAGCTATAGCCTTATCTAAAAACATTTAAAACGAAACACGAGGGAATAAGACGCTCCATGTATCTTGAAAGTGCTGCGACTTACAGTGGAGACTGTAACAATGAGATGAGAACGAGGAAAGTTATTTAGTAAAGAGAATAATGTGGAAGGTAGCTTTGTATGGTGCTGAAACATAGATCTTGAAAGCAGAAAATGAACAGCTATTAGAAAGCTTTGAAATGTAAAACTGGAGAAGAATAATGAAGATATGTTGGATCCAATATCAAAGTAACTAAGACATTTTACCGCGGGTGGAAAAGGGAAGTGAGCTCCAAGGAACAAGAAGATAAAAGAACCAAAAGGACGTGTACTGAGAAGAGGAGGAAATCTGCTGAAAGTTATGGAAGAGGGAAAATATGAGAGCAAAAGAAGAAGAGAAAGGAAGAGGAAAGTTATGTAAGAGGATCTGAGGACCAGTAACTATTATACGACGTGAGGAGCGAGGCTGAAGATAGAGAAGGTTTTAAGTTTGGCGGGAGTAAAAGAAGAATGAAAATGAACCTGCCGACGAGCAAAAGACTAAGGATGAAGAAGCTGGTTAATGACCGGGTTGATGCATGTGAACCCATCTTGTACCACAGATACTGAGTAAGAACTCCACACATCATCAATGCTTCATGGAAGTCGAGGAGCCAAATGACAACGTCATCAGATCATGTGTCCTAATGTTTGTGTGCGAGAGGACTCATGATTGGGGTAATGCAATATGTCTCAATTTTGTATCATATATACGGCATACAAAACTCAACACTCAATTTTGTATCATATATATGGTATACAAAACTCAACACTCAGGCAAGGTTTAGAGGTCAGGGTTAAAGTTCAAGGTCACAAGGCCTTATGTACTGAAATGTTCATAACGACTTGTGTACACTATACTTTGTCATGGAGTCAATGAATAGAGACCAAACTCATGCCACACATATTCCATGCGAGAATCTACACTTGATTAGGTTCCTGAGGTCGGGGTTAAAGTTCTAGATCACAAAGTTTTATGTATTGGAATGATAACAAATGTTTGGGTATACGATATCTTATGATTCCAGAGACGATATAGAGTAAACCTCTATTTCCGATACAGCATGGAACGTTTACATCTGTCGAAGATATCGAGGTCAGAGTTGATCATGAGATCTTGTATACTAAAATGCTACCACCTGTATGTGACCTGTATATTGTAACTGGGGATACAGTATGAACAAAATCTGTACCACAGCCGCTGTACAATCTGCATAATCTGGTATCAAATATAGTCCAAACTTATGACCTTGTCATTTGGCTCCTCGATTACCGAAAGACATAAAGTGTTGAGTTCTTATCCAACAGCTGTGGTACAAGATGGGTCCGCATGCATCAACCCAGTCATTAATCAGCTTCTTCATCTTTGGCGATTTGCTTTTCCTATGTTCAATTATATATTTTTTTTTTCTTACTCCCGCCGAACTTCAAACCCTCTTTGTCTTCAGCTTTACTTCTCATGTCTTACAACAGTTACTGATCTTCAGATCCACTAGCATCACTTTTCTTTTCCTTCCTTTTCTTCTTTTGCTGTCGTATCTTCCCTTCATGATATCTTTCAGCAGATTTCCACCTCTCTGTACATGTGCTATCTGGTTCTTTAATGTTCTTCCTGCTGCTCTGAGAATGGTTCCCTCTTCCACTCAAAGCAAAACGTCTTCGTTACTTTGATCTTGCCAACATAGCTTCATTATCCTTCTCCAGTTTAACATTTCAAAGCTTTCTAATATACTGCATAGAAAGTTTTATGCTTGATCAAGGAAAGAGAGAAGCAGCCGTCACCCAGGGGGGTGTCTGGGACAGATGTGGCCACATTGGACAGTTTCCTCAACACACCAGACATAGTCACGACCACACTGACAGGCCAGTGTGGTCGTAAGTCGTGCAAGAGAAACTACATGCAAATCATTAACAACAAATTACTTCACAAGTACCATCACACAGAGACAAATACCTAAATCAGTGTTTTCCAATCGAGGTTCCCCGGAACACAAGGGTTCCAGGAGTATCTTCAAGGGTTCCTCTGAATTCTATAATAATGATAATGATAATATTATTGATAATAATAATAATAATAATTATTATTATTATTATTATTATTATTATTATTATAGAAATAATGAAATATGATTATGGAAGCCCAGGAGTTCATCATATATGAATGAAGTTCTCTTAACTTCAGCTTGGATCGTGGATGCCACGTTATGTTGCTCTGAAAGAAGGGGAGGGAATGAGTGGTGAAGATCGAGGTTCCAGATAATCTCACACGTTGCTGGCAGGGTTCCTCCAGCGACAATAGGTTGAAAAACACGCCTAAACACTCACAGGGAATACATAATCGCCCGGAAAAGCAAGGAGTTTAGCTCCTACTTCTTCATATGTGTACACACACACACACACACACACACACAGAGTATTTATGCAAGGTATGCCCCCAAGACAAACGTAGTATATGAACATGATACAGTAATGTGAAATTATACACTCGGAAACAAAGGTACATACTGAACATGCTGGTAGAAACCCTGATAAGACTATTGTGTGGGCTATTTTGTTGATTAATCTACCTCCGCTTTCCCTTTAACGGTCAGGCCAGTGTGTAGTCGGGAATAGCACAGGAAAGACGGATTCTTTGTGGTGGTGTTGGGAATTGTAAACTTTATGAATTGTTTGCACCTCATGAGGCGGATTATCTCCGTGAAACATGTAATGATGCATGTATATAAAAATTACATGTTATTAGATTATCTGAACTACTGAATTGCGATTTCTCCTTCATATATATATATATATATATATATATATATATATATATATATATATATATATATATATATGACAAATTTAGTTTTCTTTTATGAGAGCATTGTAAGGTAAATGTTGATTAAGAACAACCCAAGTAATGACAATAGTATAGTTTACAGAATTCCTTGCAAAACATGTAGTTCGTTTTAGTTGGGACAGACAGGTAAAGACAAAATCTCGTGTTTGTCAGCATAAATACTCTGTGCGCACTGGTCAACGATCTAGTGCTCTGTTCGCTCACATAAATGAAAACTCACATCTTATTGACTGGTCCAGAGCTTCTTCAATCATAAAGTGTAAAAGTTTTATAAGCAGAAATCTATTTGAATCTGGTCTTATACAGCTGACTGATGGCAAGAATATGAATGTTAGTAGATAATTATTTAGTTTAGACAATGTCATCTTAAATCTATTTCGCAGTGACTTGTGCAAGAGAGTTGATGACCTGACACGGCCGTAGTTGGGTCGGGTTTGTTACCTGAGTGTCCTATGACCCCACAAGGGTTCCCATACTACCCTCACTGCCTGCTTCAGTACCGTGTACGATGTGATCCTGTTAACATCTACTGGTGTCTGTGTATTTGTCTCCATCTGTGATTTGTCACTATCTGCTTCTGAAGCAGTGTTGAAATACGCGAAAGCGCTTAAGCAAATCTTCCTGCTTTGAATTTCCCTCGTTGTCTACAAGTCCATCTGCGATCGTCACGTGTCTACTTCGTGAATACATTATATATATATATATATATATATATATATATATATATATATATATATATATATATATAT
>JAYMFT010412301.1:0-33313 GCA_038088735.1 Panulirus argus | reverse complement strand
ATACAGGAGCGAAGGGATTTGCCATATTTCATTCACTGTTGATGTAGGAGGATAATTGCGTTCGATTTGGCCCAATCCAAAAGTCAGGGAAACGGACTCGGGCGAGCCACAACAACACAGATTGGGAACGGGCCAAAGACCAACAATATGGAACGCGCTCGGCTCAGACCCACAAAATAAACAAAGGCGGAATTTTCAACGTGGCCGGCCATCCTGAATGACATTAGTTCGCGAATGCCTGTGTCGACCAGTCTCCTAGGGAGGGAGAGATCTGGAGGGGGACGCTCTTCCCCCTGACAGAAGAGCACACTCCGGGGGTTATAGAGATGACTTGGAGACCAGCTTTTGTTTCAGTCCTCGTCTTCCCACACCTGCTGAAGTGGGGAGCAAGGGTTTGTGGCGGCGATAAAGGCTGGAATGTCGAAGACGTCTCCTGCAGTTTTCAGGGCCTCAGAGTGGAACATCTGTTGGGGGTACGTTACACGTGTTATATTACGGTCTTGCAGATGTTTGTGTGATTTCTGCAGGGTGTCCGTGTTTCCAATCACTTCGAGAATTCACGATATCTATCAGCTTTTTTTTTTGGGGGGGGGAGGTTCACGTTAAATAAAAAGGTGTACAAATAAGTTTTAAAAGGGATCAAATGAAAATCTAGGGATAGGATGATAGGGTGATATGTACTGATAGCCATAAACGTCTGTTGAAAGCCACATTCTTATTGGTAGTTATTTATGTGTATTTAGAGCCACATTTGTTTCAGCCATATATGTGTGTATATATAGCTACACACACATATATATTGATAGCCATATACGTGCTTTTTGAAGCCACATGTGTATTGATAGCCACAGAGGTGCCTTTAAAGCCACATGTGTCCCGATAGTCACAGATGTGTCTTCTGATCCACATGTGTTGTTACGTGCTCCCCTGATGTGACATCTCGAGGACGATACATTAACTTTTGTCATGTGGAAAAGAACACACGGTCTTGATTGCAGGAGGAGCCTTCCCCTGGGTCATGGGAATCTGGAATCTCCACCAGGGATTTGGGTGATCTGGAGCCTCTGCCAGGGGCGTGGGGGCGCCCTGGAGTCTTCCCTAAGGACATGGGGGAGATGTCGCCTCCCCATGGGGCATAAGGACCTGGAGTTTTCCTTAGGGACATGGGTACCTGGAGCCTCCACTTGCGACATGGGAACCTAGAGTCTCCGTTAGGGACATGGGGACCTGGAGCTTCTACCAGGGACATGGGGACCTTCCCAGGGACATGGGGGCATGTAGCCTCCACCGGGGACACACGAGGGGTGGGGATATGGTCTTAAATTTATGCAGGTCAGGAGTAAGAAAGAGTAAAGCTGGTCCTATTTAATTTTTTTCCGCAACCTTACCCGGGCCCCTCTTCAGCCATGGGGATGGTGGCGGTGGTGGCTGTGGTGCCCTAAGCCCCCTGTTGTGTGGCGGTGGTTCGCACACTTGTCAAGGATCCGGATATGTGAAGTGTTCGGGAACGTCTTGTTTTGATCTATTGATGTATCAGGGCTGAGGTGAGGCCAGGTAGTCCACTCCTTCATATGGAAAGACCTCACTGGAAAAACAGATTCAGACATGCAGAAAGAGAGAGAGAGAGAGAGAGAGGGGGGCATGGAGAAATAGGGAGGCTTGGATAGAGAAGGAAGGAGGAAAGATAGGAAGAGCGAAGTAGGCAGGGAGAGGAAGGGAGGGTGTGATGAAGAAGTAGAGAGATGGGAGCGGTGGGAAAGGGGAAGGTATAGGCATGGAAAGGGATGGAAAGGGGGGAGGAATGGCTCAGGGGGCACCCCACGGTCACCCGACATCCTTGTCACCCCAAAGTCCACCATTCATGACCTATACAGGTATAAAAAAGAAAGGACCTGAGACTTCTTCTGGCATGATATTGTTATTGTCCTGCCTCACCTGCCCGGCTGCTGCCCCAGCCTGGATCTCCGGCGGCCCTGCAGGTAGGTCGTCACCCTAGCTTGAAGGACCACATTCTGCCCTGCCTATTGGGCCTTGCTAAAGGCTTTACCCTTCCTGTGTCTACAGTGACCAGTGTTTTTGTAGTGATTTTTTCCCCTTCGGTGTTCCTCTCAGGGCTTGGTAGTGTCCAGTATGTTTCCTTAGTTTCCTCAAGAGGTCTGCAAAATCTACCTGTAGTTTCTCCAATTCTCTCTGTTTTTTCACACTGATCTGTTTCAGTGGTATCCAGTGGAAGTCACTGGTGTCCAGTTGAATTGGTGTCCACTTGAGGTTCTAATGTCTCATTGTTTCAGGCTTCCATCATGGACAAAAAATACGTTTTGTTCAGTGATTATCTTTACTGTTTCCCTATGGTGTTTAGAGGGTTTGTTATGGTCTGCAGTGAGTTTTCCGCTTGTTCAGTGGGTCTCTGCATTGTGCAGTGGAGGTTACGAGTGTTGCATTGATATTCTAAGGTGCCTGTTAGTAGCCTCTATGTCCAGTGGGAATCTGCGGCAAGCCATTGGATAGTAGATTGTGCAGTGGGTCTCTTATAGTGCTGAGTGTGACACCGTTCCTCTCAGTGGGACGGTTCGTTGTCCAGTGGGTTCATACGATGTCCATTGGGCTATATCGATATCCAGTGGGTTCCTGTGATATCTACTGAATTTACTTAGTGTCCAGTGGGCTCCTGTGTCCCCTACCCGGTTTTTGTAGATCCCAGCTTAACCCAGCGTGTATTGTATTCCCGTAAAAGTATTTTAGATCATTTTTTTCCCTTTCATTTCCCTTCTATAAAACAGGAACGTCTTTTTGTGTAAAAGGACCGGCCTGTCCCCTGGCACAGCCCCTCATGGCACAGAGGTGGCTCCCCGTGATGCCTAAATCTACTGGTCCATCTTGCTTTCCTCCTAGTGGCCCGATTTAGTAACTAAATATCTACAATGGGCAGGCTCTCCAGCCCATCTCAAATACATATTTGAATGTTATTCCTCCAGCACCCACAGAGTGTTAATAAATCTGTCCGCTTCGCTGGGCGTTCGCTGTTCCTCTTCTCTTTCCAGCTGTGTCGCTAATGGCGACTGTTCATCACCCACTCGCCTCGCAGCCTCAGAGACGACACTCCGTCTTGAATATCACTGCCAGGCCGACCTTGAATACCTGGCATAATCTTGCATCACTTTATAGATCGCTTCGTTGTCGTCTCGTATCAGTTTCTGGCGTGTGGCTTGCATGGAGTGGTCAGTGGCGGCGGAGGTGATGGAGGTGGCGGTGTGTGAGGAGGAGCTAGGCATCGCTGCAGAGACCTGGCAGGTGAAAGGGGGGCTCTCAGGCAGCAGGTGGAAGGGAGGCAACACCTGTGCCAGCTGGTCGCCACCCGCATATCTCCACCACCTCCTCCACCTCCTCCTCCTCCTCTTCCTCCTCCTCATCCTCCTCCTCCTCCTCCTCCTCCTCTCCAACATCTTCCACGGATCATGTTAATCTGCTGTGCTTGCTGGGTATCACTCCGACCGTGCTCTTAAACTCCGTGCTTGTGAATTGGATATTGATACACGGTGCGTGTGATTCGTTTATGCAAATTAGGTGTGTAAGTCATGCAGTCACACATGGTGGTGTCACAGACGACATACATATGTCTCCGGTCATGCTTGGTACAACACTAAGTGTATATATGACACAAATAACACATATATATGACACACATACACGTTTTTTATTTCCATACAAAGCCGTTTCTCAAAAGGAACTCATACTCTGTAGAGAGGCGGTGGGGATGACCCCGTACTCGTCCATTGACATATAACACGTCTCATAATCTGAACTTAGATCGAAATTTAAGCCTCATATATACCACTCACTCCTCATAATCTGCAGTTTACATATCTTGTATTTACAATGGTCATTACCTAACTCATGATGCTAACATGAGACATGGTAAGCTTCAGGGTTAGACATTTACAATGAATGACTTCAGTCTGAAGTTTCCTCGTTTCAGTAGTTAAGGTCTTCAGGTAAATCAAAGCCGAGGTCGTGTTAGGATTTTTTTTATTTGTCTAAGTGTACGTAATGAAAACCGTTTTCTGTGATGCTCTGGGTGAAGGGCACAAATAACAGTGGGTAGGCGGAGGCAAGTATAAGAGTTGGGTACAATACATGGACATCGGGAGGGTGACAAAACGAGTGGTGTGCCCCATGTGGGTCCTGGGACTGACGAGGGTCCTCGTCCCGTCGAAGGGGGGAAAAAAAAAAAAAGAGGTGGTGGAGGGGGAGAACCCACTTTTAATGACAGTGGTGATTAATACAATGGAAGGCCAGAGTATCTTTTTCTTGTCTTTTTTACATACAGGGTATCAGAGAGCAGTTAGGGTTGGACCAAGACTGGTAAAGCACAGGTTATACTGAAGTTGATAAGGTAACAAAAGAGAGTCGAAGTGCATCAGGTTTAAGGCATATGCTATAGACAGGCGCCTGTAATGCTACAGAAGAGGTTCAGATGGCATCCAGATCCCCAGGTGTGTAATTCAGAGGGATACCCGGCAGCGATGATGGCTTCGTCAGGCGGGTTACGTGATGCGGTGTGCGTGGCTCGGGGCAGAGCAAGCTTTGGTTACAGTGAGGGAGAATATGAGCAAGAGCTTTAGTACTAGTGAGGTGACCACAGTGTTCTCGATACTTCAGGGCACTGAAAGGGTGGGATCTAAGGGCGCTGTGCAACACAGAGTTCAGGAGTGATTGCAGCAGGTATAGAGAAGACCCCCTCCTCAGACACTTGGAATACTCGAGGTCATTGCTTTCTGAAGCGTTCCAGTTACTCCCGTGACCTAAATGAAGCACGTCTCAGCTAACTCAGACACTTTTCAGCTAAATCAAGAACATCTCAGCTAAATCAGACACTTCTCAGCTAAATCAAGCACTTCTCAGCTAAATCAGGCACTTCTCAGCTAAATCAGGCACTTCTCAAATTTCTTCCACCAGAATCCACCTACGTGATATAGGACCTCCTCCTCTGGTCAGCAACCTCATCGTCCTCATGACCCAAATTTCCGTCCATTCAAGCCACTAAAATGGGAGCCATGTGTGATTATTTCGGCCATGAACTTTTTCTTCTCGAGTGATCAGTTTCCTATCACTTTCACTCTCCCTACCCCAGAGACGCCCTTTGTACACCACACCCGAGACTCCACGTTAATCAAGAGGCCGAGTGTTTGTTATTATGCGTCAGCTGATAGGTCTACCAGGGCAGCCTAGGCTGAGGGCTCCCCTCTCCTCTCCTCACACCTCTCCCTTAATGACTACCTGCCTCTGTTGTTTCTTCACCGATAATGAAGCAAGCAAAGACCTGCATTATTAAGGGCCGCTCGCTTTATTTTCTATCCCCGATTCTCCCAAATTCACGCTTTGATCACCACCGAAGGACTTAATTACTCTCGGTAATTGGCACCTGTAACGCTTTCTCTACTGGGGCACAAGCGGTGGACAAACTGACCTCATTCACTCGCTCCTATTTCATGATGGCCTCCCGCCCTTCGCGGCAAAGGACGGAGTTACTTACAGCCGATGAGATTCGCTGTTTTCTACGACAAACAAAAGCCTCTGGACGTACAATCATCCTCAGTGAGATCGAGTCTGATAAATTCATTACCTTTGACGGTTTTTGGGGGTGTTAACCTCACCCAAGGGACGTGGCAGAACCGGATATAAAGACGACCACAGACGACCTGCGTGCTGCCATCTGTTGAGGCGATGATGAAGCATGATGACCAGCATCTCCATCCCCGACACCACGGCTCGCCCGCACATCTTACCGGCCTTGAAGCGTCTCGCCACGTCTAGATAACGAACCACAAACGCCGAGTAACGCTGAGTGTAAGTGTTATTGCGATACTAGAGACGTTATTCTTTTCTTCCCCTCCTCCCCTCTCTGCGTCTGATACATCGTAGAATATGATACTCAGTCACGCGTTGACATGATGACGAGGGAGTGATGGTGATATCGCGCGTTTTGACAGTCGAATTAATTCGCTCGGTCACGGGTGAGGCAGGGCGTGCCCCAGGGCCAACCAGACTCAGAGAGTCACTCAAGCACTCGGCGTTTGCCTTACCTTTCGCTCCTTCCTCGTCCCTCGCACTCACGCTCAGGAGATCGGTATCAGATCTAGGAATGCGTAACTGAAGATGAGTCAGCTATACTGTGGGAGTGATGGTGCCTCCAGAGTCGGTCACATAGTCTACCAGACCGTGGAACTCTCTGTCTTCTTTTGTCTTGTTCAGTTCCTTCATGTGTCTCCCTGTAAGAGGTGGCTCTGTCATTACTCGTAGAAAGGGCGTATGAATAACTATCTATCTGTCTATCTATCTATCTAGCTGTCTATCTATCTAGCTAGCTATCTATTTATCTATATGGCTTTGTCACTGGGTTGTGGTGCACAGGAGCTGAATCGACTCTTAAAAGACTATGTATTTGTTTGACTAACTTGTCTTGTCGACCTGGTGTCAGAAGCTTCCTTGGCCAGGAAGCCTCTTACCCCGTATCCCAAGAATCGTCGAAAATCCAGTGAAGATCAGGGAGACGTCAGAGGTCAGTACTAACCTCAAGGACACCAGTGACTTCCAGGACATCAGTCATCAGGACAAGATCGATGCTCCACAGGACGACGTCACCTGCTGGGGGTGGGGTCAGCAGTTCGCTAGTGCGATAGACGTTAGTAGCTGAGAGGGCCAGGGGCGTCGTCAGCAGTCAGGAGGAGAGGAGGGGCGAGGAGCCTGTCGTCAGTCAGGGAGGCGAGAGGGGGGCGACGTCAGCAGCTGGCTGACATGTGACAAGGATCGGCTGGAGAGGCAGGACTACCAGGGCTTCTGGTGTTTACCAGGACACACCGGGCCTGACACCTTGTTTACAGCTACATTATACAATATGTCTCAGTTTACACCAAAAGGCGCGTCAATGTATAAATCAGAATTGTATTGTGTAAGAAGGAGCAGAGGGGGGAGGAGGAGGAGGAGGAGGAAGACCTATTGTTTACACGGCCGAACAGCCGATGTATCGAATATAACAATGGCGTAGTGAACCAATAAACTACCGTGTGGTTATGATACTTGATATTCTGGTTAATATTTTCTGTCTATGACTCTCTCTCTCGACGTGATGGGGTAATAGTATCCAGTGAATGTGTCGGGGACTGAGTGGTTGAGAAGTGGACCGACCGTGAGAGGATGGGAAGGATTTGAAAGGAAGGGAAAGAACGCAGAACGGAGTCGTGAACATGTAGGTGAAGCGTGTTATTTGTAGAGGAAAGAAGGTGGATGAACCGGAGGAAGATGGAGACAAGGAGGGGTTTGGTCTGGCGGGATGGAGAGGGAGGTGAATTGTAAGGGTGCTGGAGACAAGGGCAGCTCTGCAGTCAGTCGGGGAGGCAAAGAGGGGATAGGGAGAGGAGTCATTTTTTTGTTTCCTGATGACACGGAGCTGGTGGCAGATTCGAGTGAAAAACAGAATATGGTTTCCGAGTCTGGATCACAGCAGTGGAACAAAGAGAGAGATGGTCGAAAATGTGAGAATAAAGTGGCTTCTCCACACTGCCCTACCACCTCCTGTAGACTGACTTTCCTTGTACTGATTTCTGCCCTATTTCATCCCACCAACTTCCCCTCGACTGACCCCCAACTTCTGAAACCCTACCGACTCCCCTCTCCTGACTCCCTCCTCCAACATTAACCTCCCACATTCCATCCTCTAATGACCCTCCCGACTTTCTTTTATTAACCCCGACCCACAAAACCAGTCTTCCACAACGTCACCCTAACCAGCATGTTCTGTCGCATAAGGGGGGACTGAAATCGGCTGTGGTATGTGCAGCCCAGTCACTGTTTGAGTGGGAGATTAAGCTTTTAAACGTACTCCTGTGGCAGGGGAATAGATAACCACTTAACAACCAAACCTTTAATGAGATTAGATCATTTATCATAGGTATAATGAATTATGGTGTATGATCTGAGTCTACTTAACCCAGTACACTTACCTGGTATACAGTAAACTTTCTTGGTATAACCGTAACGTCTAGTCGATCTTAGAAACCCCACATTGCACAAGCATTAAGTCTGTCTCTAGGAAGCTGATCTTGACCGAAAGTAATGATTAAGCTGAGTGCGAGATAAGATCAGGTCTGTATGGCATTTGTGATCACGGTGAGGTAGACAGGTTGGCACTGATGGCTCTAACTACACTTAAGTTCCCAGGCAACCAGCTGGTAATGTTTGTTTTCCTTTATAACATCATTACAGTGAGTGATTCTGGTAGATTTTCCCTGGTCGAATCTGTTCTCCAACTGTGTAGCATTTCACTGAAAGAGAAATAAAACTACTAATACTTTCATCGAACAGTTTTATACTTTGGCAAACTACTGACGAAGGAGACGCGTGAAGCTGAATGTTCCTCAGCTGCAGATGGTCCGTGGCTTCGCCCAGGCCCACCTGTCACCCTCCTGTGTTGATGTATTATGCCCATTGTACGCTCAAAGCTTGCCCTCTCCTGCTCACTGCCCTGAGCCTCACACGAACACAGAAAACGCTTCATCCTCGAGTACTGGAAGAAATAAAACATTGTTTATTAGAAAAAAAGAATTATGATTAGACGTGAGGTGAAGTGTCGTAGCTCATAGCCATCTGGGGCCTTGTCGGGGAACGTAACCCACCTTGAAAGTGGACCGTTTGGCTCACGTTACGCGGCTAGACGCAGCTCGTCACATCATGTGGAGGGGGGCGCGTGCTGCAGGCGTCACACAACTTTTGCCGTGCGTAACTCAGAGGGCGGTCGCAAGGGCCTCAGCCTCATGCTGACAGGCGTCACCCCCGCACCTCTGCCTCAGCATTATCAATTTGCCCCGCCCGTCAAATTGACAGATGTCGCTCTTATTGGTTACTTGAAGAACTGGAGGTGAGGGGCCAACACGTTCGGCTCCAAGACACTCGTCGACGGGCAGGGTGCACTCGATTCTGACCCCACTGGACCTGGGGAGTAAGATCCGATTTTTCCGGCCGGTGGGATGGCGAGGGGAGCGCCCCTTGTGTTCCTCGTAATTTGACCTTCGACCTGACCGCTGCTTGACCCGAGTTTGGGTTACGAGGTTACGAGGGACAAGTTGGATGGAGGACGAGAGATGAAATGTTGTAAATCTTCCCCTCCTGCCTTCTCTCTCTCTCTCTCTCTCTCTCTCTCTCTCTCTCTCTCTCTCTCTCTCTCTCTCTCTCTCTCTACCCAGGGTAACCGGGAGGCAGGCCAGGGTTGCCGGGCAAGGTAACCAACCAGGAGGGCAAAGCGTAAATGTTTACCCCGCTCCCTGGTTACTCCCAAGATGGAGGGGAAGGGGGCTTGTTGATTTATGTTTCCCAGGACAGGTAACGCAACTGGTCAAGGGAATACGGGTCCCGTCGCAATCTTAACTGACACCGTAGAGTCGCTCGTGTACCAAAGTAATCCGACCTTATGTATGAATTACCTCAATCGCAATTGATGGTTTGATTTCGTGTTCTTAGATGAACTGCCTCGTAGAACCAGTGGTTTCTTCTAGCGGGTCATCACTTAGCGCATCCTGTGGGAGAGGAAAGATGCGAATTTGTATTGGTGCTTGAGGCTGAGGCAAGGCAGGTGTGGGGTGGGTGGGGGTAGGGGGGGGGGTTGTAGGGGGTGGGGGTAGTGGGTGGTTGGAGGGGGTAGGGGTGAGGAGTTCATGCCCCATGGCTGCCATATGGAAGACCCACCCCTCCTTTCCCCTCCCTACAACTACCCCCTCTCCACTACAACCCCCTCCCCATGACCCACGTGCCTGCCACTCGAGCACCAGGTAGGTGGTGGGGGGGGGAGGTTGGTCGTGGAGGTGTCGATTGAGAAACAGATGAATGGAAAGTCTGTATATTTAAAAAAAAAAGTAAACATATACAACGGAAAACCATAAGTAGGAAAAAATATATTGAAAAGTAAACAGTCGAATAGGAGAGAAAGCTTTAAGGAAAACGGAGTGGAGACGGTAATGGAAAACGCACACAAAAAAGAAAACGATAAGAACATCAAAATCCACGAATAAAGAATATAACAATGACACGATTGGGTGAGGGTGAGGAGGGGGCAAATCACAAGAGCGATAGTGATGTGCGGTGACAGGTGGGCCACACGTGTGTGGTGACAGCTGTAGGGCACAGCTGTCCCTTCCCTCTAACCATGACATTCACCCGTTGACCTGCCCTAGTGTGGGATGGCGAACGCCAACGGTAAGGAACACACAACAGTGATTATCATGATGGGGAAGTTATTGGTTTGGTTAGATCAGCGTCAGTATAATACCTTCACTATCAACTGACGTTTCGATCGGATTCTGTGTCCATTTCTTTATCATATGACTATTTTCTTTTTGCGTCTTCAGAATTGCTTTAAGAATAAGGGCACGTGGAAGGCTGGGTAGGTTTAAGCCCTTGGCCCTTCTTGCACTTTTTGATGTCGCGAGAATATTCAAACTTACCATTTTCTCTTTTTCACAAAAGCCCTTGCGCTTTTGATGCTTTCTGCATGGTCGTGATCTGGAGCGCTTTGACTGTGCATCAGGGGGTTGTAGCTGTGCAGCAGGGGCTATGGCTCTGTAGTAGGGGAGTGTTTGACTATGCTCTATGGACCTCTGGCTATGCAACGGGGAACTGGGAGGGTAGAGGTCACACTTGGACACACACAAACCCCCTCTTTCATCCTCACCAGGAATAGAGAAAATCCCTTCGTGTTCAAAATGGAAGAGGGACAATTCTGAAAAGATATGAAAAGGGGAAAAAAAGTGGTTAAGAGAAAGAAAACGTAATACACAAGCACAAGTGTAGCGAAACACAGAAAACGGATGACTAGAAGTGCTATAGATTGTGAAATGTTGTGATATATTGTTACATGTTTGCATACGAGCTTCACACGCATTGTTTACAATGTTGTATCAAGGTCTCGAACCCACACACTTGTGTCGGCAGGAATGCTCAGCCTCCCCTGTACCAGCGGGACCACAAAGGCTTCTGTCTAGTAAACCGGCGGGAATGTGTATGATTAGTACAAACATGTCCAGTTAGTTTTGAATATTTGACGTCTTGATGTACATAGACAAAGGGTACATATCTAGGGGTAGGTGGTGGCAAGTCTAGAGCGAGCAGTAGGTGAAATACAACGTCAAAAGCAGCAGTGTTATTTTGATGTATGATTGCATATTACATAGCATTGCAGGACGATTACTTCTGCATCAGAATGTTGCTTGTGTTAAAAGTATTCCCAGTGTTCCCGCGACTATGCGAGGAAAAAGCGAACGCCTCATTTTCATGTGAAATCGATAAAGTTATACAGAAGGAACTTGACGTAAATGTCTTCAGACTTTAGACGAATGAAGATGATCATCAACTGCTCCATTTACCATCATGATAACATACAAGGAGAACCTCCCACGTATTTACATGGCTCCACAAACGGAATGAGTAAACACCTTGGTGTTGCCACCACATTTACTTTCTTCCGTAACCTTGGCGCTACAACCTCCCCCACTCGCATGCTGAGCAATAATTAGGTGGTCTATCAAAGCGCATCCTCACACTTTTTCAGCAAATATGATGGGACTTCACGAGGACCATGAGCCTCGAATGGGTCCACGCCCTTCAGTAATCTGCGGTGATATACCATGAGGGTGTCTGTTGGTCCCTGCAGTGCTATGCTCTGAGGGCACCAGCCCCCTGCAGTGCTATGAGGGCTGTGAGGGTGTCTGGTCCATGCAGTGCTATGCCATGAGGGTGTCTCGTCGCAGGAGTGATACCATGAGGGTGTCTGTTGGTCCCTGCATGAGCACGTCTGGTCCTTGTAGTACCAGGGAGGCAGCGTGGTGGTGACCCGTGCCACCAGTAGTAAACAAGGGGCATGTGGCCACGACCCCCCACAACCATTTGTTATTATTGTTTCCACCCAGACACGGGCGAGGGAAGAGGGGTGGAGTTGAGGGGGACTGCCAGGGATGTGGCTTGGTACCACCAGTGCCCTTGAACACCTACAGTGGAATTGTCTCTAATTCCTTATCCTCACTATATGCCCTCAGTACCTTGGGATCAGAGTGTGTTATGGTTGCCTTTGAATCCAGATGCAGATTTTGCAAGCATGATTGGTCAAGGGACCCACACGTATAGGTCTTCGGAAGCATGATAAGAATGTTTTAGTCATACTTGCACTTGGTGGAGAGGCTGTCGAAACAGCATTGGATTGTCAATTAAAAGTCTTAACTGACAGGTCTATTTGAAGTAGGAGGAGGAGTACAAGCAGGCACAAGCAGATTCCCCTTTTCGTCACAACGAAATGTGTCACGTAACACATGTGTATTGGTGAAAGTAACAAGATGTTGTCACTGCTTGATTAAGGCTGGATTATAGGTACTATTGGCTTTCTGGCCTATCTGAAGATGTTAGTCATGTGAATCGTAAAATTTGTGGCCAAAGATTTGGACACATACGGGAACACTATGTCTTAAACTGTGGAAGAAATTGAACCTTCTAGGGATGAGTCTACAAACCCTGCAAAAAAAAAAAAAAAGGCACAACACGTTATTGTTTACGATAAAATACCAAAAAATTCTGAAATTGTATTCACAGTTTGCGTTACTAACCAAGGACTGTCCCAGAATCCATTTTTTGTTGAAGAAACTCTGAAAGAATGGAGAGAGAAAAGGGATTGAACTCTCCTATTTTCCGTACGTGTATGGTCGATGTTGTGTATATAAGTCTGATCCAGATAATGTTAAACAGGAGAGGGTCGAGTCCCGGTATCATGTTTCACGCCTCTCTTGCCTTCCATCGAAGGATCGTCTGTCGTGTCTCCCTCCTCACCTCCTTCGTCACCCTCCCTCCTTCCCCTCCCACCACCTCCTCCTCCTCCTCCGTCTCCCGCCTTCCTCCTCCTCCTCCCCCTCCAGGCGCCGCAGGGAGGTGTTGTGTCACACAAGTCGCCGGCTAGTTAGCAACCTCCCCTGTGCCCCCGTCCTCCGTGACAACACCCTGGTTTAATGGCAAAGTGTCGGCTGACGCCGCGTCACGAGGGATCTAAACTACATCCTCAGCACTTCGTCTCCCTCACGAGAACCTCCTCCATACATCAATACGGCTCCTCAGCAGGCAGACCGAAACAAGGATTGGCCAAGACGACATTAATAGCATCAATGTAAACTAATACTCCGTCAAACAGGAACTTCCTCTTTATCATCTGGAGCCACCCAGATTACGGGAGCAGAGCCGCATTTTCCACACTTTTTTTTTGTCTCCGTTGTGATTTACGACTAAGGACCGGACTGAGGCGCTCCCTCCCTCCTTCTCTCTGGGGGAATCCACATGATCATAGTCTTTCGCTGCTTGCCACATGTGTGTGTGTGTGTGTGTGTGTACCTGTACCCAGATCACTTGACAGACAGACACATACAAACATTACTTCGTCCAGTCTCCTTAAATAGAGCGTTTTCATGCCTCATGTCATTGTTCTTTCGGGAACATGACGACCGTTTTGACTGACAGTGAAAAATATTGTAAAATATCCTTGCACTGTGTCCAAAAAATCTGGCCACTTACTGAGGTATATGTGCCTCATGTATAGATGAACATGTGTGTGTATATACTTCCCACTCTCTCATTCTGTACTTGGCTGACACCATCAGCGATGACTCCACCTCCTTCCGATAGGATGCGACGTGCCTGTGGGTCCCGGGACACACTTGGAGGCCTCCTCCTCCTCCTGTCGCCTCTGTGTACAATACCCACTGTACACCCATCCACCTCCAGCTGCGTAACCTTGAACTCCGCCAACATAAAAATGATTTGGCTGTCAAAATCATATGCATCTTTCATACGTACCCTCCTGCAATATAATATATCCAGCAGATTATGCACTATGTTTTTGACGCTGCTCTAAAACCTCCCCTCCGAACACCTGTTGTGGCGCTACCAGCAAATTTACGCTGTTTGGTGTATGTACTTAAAATGTGATTTTGTGTTTTTTTTTCCAATCCCTTTTGCTGTTCATACTGTGTGTACTATGGTTTACATACTTAAAAGAACCCTGCTATTCTTTATATATATATATATATATATATATATATATATATATATAAAGTTATAATGTACAGTCTTTTATGATTCAGCTATTGAGTCCCCAGTACCCGGGCCATGTGAGGAGTGCTCACTGTGTCCTCTTTTCCTTCCGTCGCCCACACGATAGGTCGGCGTGCACCATAACCTCGCGGCTTCTGCGGTGAAGAATCAAAACCAAGGGTGAAGCCGTCAGCGCCTCCGTCAGCGGGGGTTGCCTGTTGGTGTGCTTGTGATCACCTGACACGCACACACACACACACACACACACACCACCACCACCACTCAGCGCCCGTTGACAGACGCCTACAGCCCTCAGGACCGGGGCGAGGGTAGGTCGAGGAGGGGAGAGAGAGGGGGCAGGTAGGTGGGGTGGACGTCGGCCGAGGTGGTGTAAGAGGGGAGGGGAGGATAATGGTTAACATGAATGACAGGAAGATGATGGATTTTTAAAGGGGAAGGAGATGTAGGAGCCAAGCGTTGCTAGGGGAGGTATAGGGCCGTGGTTGTGTTGCTGGGAGATGTGAGGCCATGACAACAATTAAGTTTTCGTACCAGTTTGATGACGTTAACAGTGTGCAGTTCTCGGTACGATGCAGAGATAGAACAGCCAGAGGCCAAGAGAAGAACGCAAGTAAGTAACTTTTAAGAAAAGATGTAAAGAATTACTTCTGTAATATAATAGCTTTAGTTATTTTAACTTTAGAACGTATACGTAGACAAAGCATTTCAGTGAGAGTGTGGGAGAAGGGCACATATTTAGGGGGAAGGTGGAGGCAAGCATAGAGCGAACAGTGAATACAGTACATGGACATAGGAGGGTGACAGGTGGGCCCGAGTGGGGCCCAGGGACCCCTTATGGTTCCCCTCCTGTCATGAGGTGAGGGAGGTCTAGGATAAATCACTTACACGATGTATAGTCACAGAATGGTGGATGAACGGAATAAACAGTGATAATGTAGTGAATGTGACAGAATACAGAAGTTTAAAATCCTGTATAATAGTAGAATATGCTCAAGAGATGGGGTCACCACGAGTGAAGACCTCCCTCCCAAACAGATCATTTGGGAGATATATGAGGCCAGCAGTGACAGGTAAAACACTGAATATGATACCATATGAGTCCGGCAGTGCCAAACAGATAGCAAACCAGTCCACCACATGAGGTCAGTAATGTCAGTAGGCAGACAGTCAACGTCACCAGTACCACCTGGTTAGTGATACCACACGAGACACAGCCAACCACAGCACAACGTGGGGTTAGCAGTGCCAGCAAAGAACATAACTTCATCGCTACATGTGGTCAGCAGCAGTGCCAGATCGAGCACAAACCACCCACCACATGAGGCCACCAGTGCCAAAACGTAACAAGGAAGAGCCGCCCCGTCACATGGGAGCTATGATCGTCACGCGGAGCTTGCGCTGTGACGTCGGCGTGTGACGGTGTGACGACATGTGGGGTGTGTGGGTGTGAGTGTGTGTGACTGTCTAGCGGCGTGACGATGTGGAAAAGACCGTAGGAGAGAGAGACAGGGAGGGTGGCGTGGCGCGGGCTGGCTACTGGTAGTGTAAACATAAGGGTCTTTCTCAATGGGCCACACGATAACGCCACTGAACTGCTGACGATAAAGCCACGAGATGCCTCACTCCCAGGAATAATTCGTTGCTCGTCCCTGAAGAGCTTCGCAAGACCTTTAACCTGTTAAGGGCCAGATCGTTAGCCCTAGTTCAAGCATCAGGCTTTTCCCTAAGTACGTAAGTAATACTCATGTTAAGTAAATGCATTATATAAATCATCGCTTCGGCATAATGATATACAGGTTTTGAAGGCCTTTTTGTTTAATGGTCTGCAGTCTGAAATTACAAAGGTGTGGGTTCAGAGTGTGTGTGTGTGTGTGTGTACACCATTCCGTCAAAGTACGAGTACTTCACATGTCTCCCGGGACAAGAACACATGTCTCATGTCTGCCCTAGTTGCCCTCTGGTAGTCCAAGAATATATACACATATGATCCAGGCCTCCACGTTTCTCTGGGCTAATGTTTGCCAGGAGGGTCTTACCTGGTTCTGAAGGTACAGGTTGAAAGAAAGTAAGATGTCGCGATGTTGGAGACGAAAAGCAGCTTTTGTGGATTACTCATGTTGGTCGGAGTGAGTTCTAGGTCGTCTGGCCTCATAACCTACGGGGATATATGAGGAATCAGATTACAGCATTTCATTTTATGTATAACCGTACAGGAAGATGTATTTCTGAATATATTTTTACCCTTTTCATTCGTTCTTTCAAAATATAACAGGTGTTTCATTGTCCACATGTGTTCAGTAGTCAAGTTAACCTGGAGGAGGCGGTAGGAGGAGGAGGTCGGGTGGTCCAGAACAAGGTAGCCACTGAGCCTGCCTTCCTGCCTGCCTGCCTCTCCTCCCCGCCCGCTTCCCACTTATACACAACACCCACCTCAGGAGGCCACCCCGCGCGCGCCGCCGCCGCTGTGATAGAGGCGGTGCGCCACTTAGACTCCCAGTGCCACCCAGACAACAGACGTTGACCATATCTCCCTCACCTCGCTGCCCTCACCTTGCTACCCCCCACCTCACCATACGGCCCTCACTCACTATGCTGCACTCACCACGATGTTCTCACTATGCTGCCCTCCCTCATGCGCAACCCATGCTTCCCTGACCACCATACGTCCTCACAACACAGCCCACACACCCCACACTAGCTACCCTGAGATGCGCCACCTCTCATACCCAGCTCACCATCTGACTACTTTACCCACAACTTCCCTGGTGGTCCCTCCCCTCTCCCCTCCCCTCCTCATACCACAGTGGCGGGAAGCCTCCGGTATTTCATTATCGTGATTTTCCTTCTAGTTTTTATACATCTCCTCCTTCCTTTGTCCTCCTCTCGCCTTCTGGGAACTGCCTTATCAAGCCCTCCTGGATAGTAATGCCCATTTTGGTTTTTATCTGTCTCCCTTTTTTTGCCTGTCTTCCACTCCCATATCCTTCCTTATGTTACCTCCCCTTGTTCCTGTTCTCCCTCCATCTGTTTTGCTGTGTCTCCCCACAACCTCTTCACCTCCACTCCTTTCTTTGTCTTTTACTTTTCATGTTCGTCATTTTCACTTCTCCCCACTTTGTTGACTATTTCCTTGTAAACCTTCCCCTTTCACTGTTGCTACCTTTCCTTTTCTTCCACTTTCTCTTGTTGCTGGGTCCTCCCCTAACCTCAAGCGGTGAGCGCGTGGCGCTCACCGCTTGCCATCATGATGGAAATCTCGTCGAAAGTACTCGTAGGTAGGTAGGTAAATTAGTAGATAGGTAGATAGATACTCTCCCTCATCTCTCACTAATCTGCATCTGCCTCTCCCAAACTGACATACTCCCCTCACTACCTTTCCTCCAACCTGTCCTTTTCTTCCTCTTCACTCCCTTATTTCATTCTCCTCCCTCCTCCTGCCCTCAGCCTAAGGGGAGTCGGGTGGTGGGTGTCCTGCCAGGCTCTCTCCTCCGAGATAAAGGTGTCAGGGGAGGCAGGAAGGTCCTGGCCCGTCCGTGATGCACTTGCTCTGGTATGTGTGCCCTTCGCCCTCCTCCCTGAGTGTGCCAGGCCCCTCCAGGACAGACGGAAGGAGGCTGGTGGCGCCATCTGTCTCAAGCCTCAATGGCCATGGAATAATTTTTTACCAGGATGAACTACCAAGACATTTCAGATCTTGGTTCCCATCCACGACACGGCCTCCTCGGGGATGCTGGTCGCATTGTTATTGTGACGTGGTCGGTGGAAATGTTCGTATACAGTTTAGTTGGTCATTTCAAATTGGAGAAATGTGAGACGATACAAGAGAGGTCACGGATCCTGAGGTGCCATGAAGGCATGAGGAGAAGGAAGGTGTTCATTATACGCCATATTGAAGCCCTGATTACCGCACACTTTTCTTGCTCCATTCCAAGTCTGTAGGACATTACGCTGAAGTTTGTTCTGAAGTAGATTTTCACATACTTTTCCGGAAAATTGACTTACAAAACGTTTTATAGAAAAAGATATACAGTTGGATTCAGATTATAAAAGAGAAATGTTGAACGCAACAGGCGTGAGCAACGACCAAAATATTGTCGATAGGCGTGAGCAGCGACCCCAATATTGCCGACAAGCATGAGCAACGACCCTTATATTGCCGACAGGCGTGAGCAGCGACCCAGTCGTTATTACGATACATAAAAGGAAACTAAAACAGACTGAGGATCATTTTACAGTGGTGTGGAGTACCCCCTGCGGAAGGCAATTTTCACCATTATGTGTTTCACTGTAAAAAAGAAAAAAAAAAATACCCGTAAGAAAAAAATATAGTAAAAAGAAAAGATTGAATTACAAATATTTTGAACCATTATTTCTCTTATATTTGCGTAGTTTTTTATTTTGTTTTTTAATCATTTTTATTTTACTGCTATAGACTCGGATGTAATTTATAATCAATGTTTAGAAACAGAAATCTTTTCATGCGCTGGGAACCCCTATGAACTGGAGGTTCTGCAGGTGGTGGGTCTACGGGACTGGGTGCTCCCTGCCTACCCTCCCTGGTTCGTGCCTCTTCTCCCTTCGCCGTGGTCCCTGCCCAGACCCTGGTCCCTGCTTGCATCGAGGTCTTCCTCTCCCTCACTTCGTGCCTGCCACTGAGAACCAACGATATTATACCTCCCTGGTCTTTGACTCACCCTGGGGTGTCCCAACATCCTCCCTTGCCCTCTGTGTCCCCCAGGGCTCTGGCCTCTCTCCAGGTCCCTGCCCTATGTGTCCTGGCCTCCAAATTCCTCCTCCTCCTCCGCCTCCTTTTCCCCCCTCTTCCTCCTCCTCCTTCTGGCTGCCGGTGGCCCACTATCAGGCAGGATGCGCCACCCTCCGCCACAGAAAGAGGATCTCCATAATTTCCCCTCGTCGAGATAACGCAGGACGCCCGCGGAGGGGAGAGGCTGAAGATGAGGTTTGTGGAGTGGGAGAGGGTGAGGAGGAGCAGCAGGAGGAGGAGGAGGAGAAGAGGATGGAATGGAAGAAGAGATAAAAGGGACGAACGTCAAGAAGATGAAGAGAAGGAAGCAGTTGGTGGACAAGACGGATGAAGAACAGAAAGGAGGAGAAAATAAGAATTAAACTAAGAATAAGGACGAATAAGGAGTGGTGCGAGACCCAGCCCAGTGCCTAGTGAAGGGACGAGACCCCAGAAGGGCCTTGGGGAGTGAGGAAGGGGAGGGAAAGCGAGGCGTGAGCGATGGGATCGAGACGAGGCAGGAGGAACTGATTATGATCGAAGGAGGAGTCCAGGTCCTCGTCTGCAGGGAAAGGAGACACTGGTCTTACTCTCCTCCTCGTTACAGCAGTGCTACCGGGCTAGACCTCGCGCCATCCCCTCAAAGAAAAGATTTTCTTTGTCTTATTTTCTTTAACCACGTTTCTTGCTTCTGTTCTTCACTTTTTCTTTCTTCCTTTTTTTTTCTCTCTCTTCCCAGACTGTCCCTCATCCCCAGCGGCTTCCCAGCCTCACTTTCCCTCACACTCCCCTCATCTTCCACCCTTCATGGGACCCCCAGCCTCACCTCTACTCCTCATTTTCGTTATCTCAACGGCGTGTAATATTTTCCCAGCTTATCTTCACGCCTTAAGACCAGAGTAGTGTGAAGCAGAGCTTAGGTCTCTGGGCCTAGGGTGAGGGAGGTTTTACTGGAGGGATGTGGGGTAGAGGGAGGGTAGGGGGTAGGGAGATGGAGGGGTAGGGCGTTGTTGATGGAAGGGAGAGGGAGGGGACAGTCAGGCTGGTACACGAGTACCCTCATGAGGGAGAGGTAACGGTATTTGTTAGAGGAAGCAGTGCCGTTAATGGGGAGGTCTTAACGGTGGGGCAGAAATACCGTTAATGGGGTAAGGGACGAGCATAATGGGTACTACCGTTGATGGCGAATGGGACAACACAGTGAGGGAGAAACACTGCTGATGAGAGTTGGGGGACATCATAGTATGGGGGGGAGGGGGTGTCCTGTTGTTGGAGAAAGGGGACTGCACAGTGGGGGTAAGAGACATCATAGTGAAGGAGTGCCATTGTTGGAGGTAGAGACATCATAGCGAAGGAATGCCATTGTTGGAGGTAGGAGACAGCATAGTGAAGGAGTGCCATTGTTGGGGGTAGGGGACAGCATAGTGAAGGAGTGCCATTGTTGGGGGTAGGGGACAGCATAGTGAAGGAGTGCCATTGTTGGAGGTAGGGGACAGCATAGTGAAGGAGTGCCATTGTTGGAGGTAGAGACATCATAGTGAAGGAATGCCATTGTTGGAGGTAGGGGAAGGCATGTCGAGGAGTGCCATCGCTGGAGGGTGTTGGGGAACAGCATAATGATGGAGTACATTAATGGTGACGAAAATGTAATTGTTCTCTTGATCACCTCACAGCAGGTGGATCACCTGTGCACCTGTGCAGGAACCTCACAGCATAAACGGTGATCGTTTATGAGGAGATGGAATTCTGCTCCGGTGCCTCGGACATGAGGATGGTTAACGTCTTTATGCATACCGCATCATAGTGTAAGATGATGGAAGTGCACAGGACGTCATTGTGTAGGAGTGTTGCCGATGGAGGCTGAGGATGTCATGGTGGGGACGAGGTTCAACTGAACGCGCTGGAGGAGGCGGAGGAGGAGGAGTAGCGGTGTTTGAAGTACGGGAACAGGTTGGTGAGGAGTTAGTGGGGGCCAGTGGGTGTATAGGTACAGGCTGGGAGTAGGGGGTCGAGCTGGTGGGGTTGGGAGTGGTGGCGTCCATTGTCACACCTTCATAGGTAAGGTCCTCGGAAACCATTTAATGGACTCTATAATGTCTTTATAACATGATAGAGTTGTGTGTGTGTGTGTGTGTTATACGTGGACTCCTGCTCAGGGCAATGTGTGTAGCAAGAGGAATATGGGCAGGTGCTATGCTGACCTGCTCGTCTGTCTGTGTGTCTGTCTCTCATTCTTCGTCAGCACTGAGTCTGTGCATCAATAGCAACAGAACTGCTGATATTAGAGGGAGTAATGGCGTGTTCCAATCGATTAAAATTTCTTTGCGTAAAGGAAAAGGGTAATATTTGGCTCCAGTCGTCTTAGTTATAGAGGTTAACAAGAGAATAAGTTGTTAAACATTCTGTTATGATTAATGAGTGATCAGCGTTGAATCATTACTTCCAGCGTCGTCAGTTGTCTGTCTATGTACCTCTCTGTCTGTCTGTCTATCAACGTCTGTCTGTCTCCTTCTACCGTCGAAATTTTTCTCGTCCATCTGAAGTCTGGTGTCGGCAGCGTAACCTTTACGTAGGAGTGAGCGAGTGACGAAGCGATACATCGATCGTCAGAGCTCTTGATGGACGAGAAGAAAACAATACATCCTCATGCTTACACTAGCGGTAACATAAGAACATCGTCTAACATTATCCACTCACGATGTATATACAAAAGGAACATCGTTTCATACGATACTCCTTCATAAGCACAAAAAAATGTCCGTCGTTTATTTTATTTCGTGGCCAAGTAATAACAAATACAATATATAACGTATTTCCTTTTAATAAAACAATAGCGAACAAAGGAATGCTGATTTCCTCTTTCTGGATCTTTGAAGTGGCGCTGGGTGGAGAGGGTGGCGGAAGCGAGTCCACACGCCAGCCATAAACAACAGGGCAACATTAAGTGCGTCTGCGCCACCGTGATAAACAAAAGAGCATTTATCACAGCTGGTGGTGATGGCGGGAGGGCAGAGGGGCAGGAAGCGTGTGGTGGTGGTGGTGTTGGAGGTACCCGTCTCCACTACCGCCTCCGCCTCCTCCTCCGTCGTCTTCTCCACCGCTGCCAGGAAATGCCGTTGGAACACCGAGGCGGCGCAAACGTGACAAGTGCCATATCAAGCCGCTAAGGAAATGCTTGTCGGCCTGCGTAACGCCTCGCGTTGGATGGAGATTGTGTGGACGCCCACCTCATCCCTCCTTGTCGATATGCACGAAGCCAGCGCTTCCCATTTCCTCGACAGACCCACCAACGCGGGCGATCGTCATTGAGGGCGTTGCCTTGTGACTAGCCCAAGGCCTAACGACTATTAAGCAACGGGTGTAGGTATACAGAAGGGGAATTCGGATAGCAACAGACCATCGGATCCTTTCGTGAGGTTAACAATCATTTGTTCCCTCTCACGACCACTGCGTAATCCGCTTGACTTCAAGGTCCACAACGAGCCAAAATTCGATGGTCAAACAACCCTTGCTAGTGCTTAGACACCGACTGTTGACCGTCTCTTCAGTTATAACCTCAAAATGAATCTGGTGGTGGCCAATGGCCCCGTAACAACGCTGGCGACATTACCAGCAACAGTCCCTCCTTACCCTACGGAGCAGACATGGCGAGAGGAGTAAGCTTACACGCGGAGTACACAGATCCTGACGTTTCCCTTCCTGGGGGTGGCTGCACACACACACACACACACACACACACACACGCCATGACAGATCTCAACAACTCTTTGGCAACGCGCAGCCCTCGCGGCTCGTCGCTAATTGCCAACAGCCTGCAGTGTTGTCTGACGCGTACGTTCTAGCGTCATCATCCCTACGTGGGTTCCTCAGCCTGTGTTTACGACGGCTCGTCCCCAT
The DNA here is from genome assembly GCA_038088735.1 of Panulirus argus. Classification (NCBI taxonomy): domain Eukaryota; kingdom Metazoa; phylum Arthropoda; class Malacostraca; order Decapoda; family Palinuridae; genus Panulirus; species Panulirus argus. The sequence goes on along the minus strand of JAYMFT010412301.1, from coordinate 10,539 downwards.
GTGTTTTGTTAGTGTGTCCCTGTCTCAGTCTGTCTACATACCCCTGCCTGATGGTGGGTCTTTGTTTGTGAATATATATACTTTTATCCTCTTTTTTTTATGGGATCCATACATTTCGTTATCCGTTATCACTGATCTGGAGACGGGACTCAGCGCCTGGATTTCAATATATGCCGATGACACGATATTAGGAAAAAAAAAAGCCCATTTATAGGAAAACAGCCGAAGATTTTAGACACAAAATTGGTAGAGAGGTCAGAGACGCGGCGAATGGAATTCATGGCACACTTTTGGGAAGTAATATTGTTTTGGAGAGAAAGTATACATACACCACGAACATATGCGGCTCGGTAAGCTACTATCAGAAGTTTAAAAAAATACCTATAGGTGATGATTAGTACTCTTCAATATGCAAAGCAATGCCTCTTTGCTTTATGATAATGCAAGCAGATAGTTGGATTTCGTAGCCAGAAATGCAAAGTATGTATGATAAGAAGGATACTATATTCACCCTTTACACGACCCAGTCAGATGTCATTTACAATAGGCTGGTCAGTCCTGGTCACCAAACTTGTACAAAAACATGGATTAACCAGAACAAATACAAGGAGGAGCAACAAGGTCAATTCTATTGTTCAGAAATACGCCTTATGGCTAGAGACTCAGAAATCTAAGATTAATCTCTCTTAAAAGAGGTCAGATAAATTAGATAAATACGTCATACAAATTAGCTATCTACTTTATATTTAACGAAAAGTAGATATGTCATCCGCGTATTTATATTGTATTTAACAAATGCAGTGATACTCTCAGACGTGGATACACCTTTGCGGGAGGGGAGTGGGCGGCTGGTGTGTGTGTGTGTGGAGGGGCTTGGCTTTGCCTAGTGAGTTAAAAGGTCTCCGATATTCTGGTTCACGCAGCGATGCGTGGCATATCCTGACAGCCTTGTGAGGTTTAAAAAGATCGGCCCAGGGATGTGACGGGGTCTGGTGGCCCAGCATATGTCAGGGTGTGTGTGTGTGTGTGTGTGTGTGTTTGTGTGTGTGTGTGTGTGTGTGTGTCAGGTTCGGCGGGCACCGCACGCCGACGCGGGTGTCAGGTGACGGGAATAAGTGCCGTAGGTAAAGGGGTGAGACAGCGGGCACCCCCATCCCTCCAACCCCCCCAAGCATCCGGCCCGAGCCTTCGTGGTGGTGACTTGGAGGCATGGGAGAGAAGACGCCCTGGCCTGCCATACCCACCTCACACGGCGGGCAGCCAGCCCTCCAGGCTCTCCCTCCTCCGTCAGGAGACACAGGGACAGGAGAAGCAACTCACACACACACACACACAATCGCTCCTGACGGATCAACGTGGAAACCAGTAGTTTGTTTTGATTTCGTGCGTAATAAAGATGATTATAGGTAATAACAGCAATAAAATAGTAATAATGATAATGATGATGATAACGAAGAAGATAATGATGTTTGTATTAATAATTATAATTATAATGATAAACTACTAGTTCAATTAGATGGATTTTATGTTGTTCATATATATATATATATATATATATATATATATATATATATATATATATATATATAAACTACTGATGATGTTCACAATGGCTGGGATGCTGTCTTAAAGCAAAACGTCCAAAGCTCGCGCGGTGTTCGGCTCCGTTGCAACTCGGGGACGAGGGATCTCAAGGCGAGTGGAGGTGGCGGTTGCGGGGATGATGCAGTAGTTCTTTTCCTCCCCCTCCGAACTAACGGATCAAGTCCAGATGATGGCTGGGAAAGAGTAGGGTGCGATAATATGTTCCGCGCCCTCCGACAGGTGTTGGCAGGGGATTGGCCTTATAAGTAGTCCTTTTCCAAGACCGTTTCCAGTTGTAGTTCCTGTTGCTTGGTATGGATGAGGTGGGAGGTCAGGGGAGAGAGGTATAGGTGAGTGTGGGGAAAAGTGAGAAGTTGTGTGTAGGGGAAGGGAGTCCATGTGGCATGAGTTGCCGAAGAATGTAGAGACGGATAGTGGGAGATGTGTTGATGTGTTCCCTCCGGCTGAGGTATCCGTCTAACAACATCGTGGTTTATGTGCAGAACCACGTACTTGGGAACTTAGATGGAGGGGATATAATTTTGAAGACTGTTAAGAGTATTTTTTTGGAGGGCGACATAATCGTGAGAAGCTCTTGACAACGCTTATAGCAAAGGGAGAACATCTACGTATTTTCACGGACAAGATATACCCATCAAGGCATCATTTCTAAAGGATGAGGAAGCTCAAGGCTTCCATCTTTATGACCAAAGAGGATCCTTCGTCCTTGACTGGACCCCACGACGTGACGAAGTAGGTGAATGAACTGAGTTGTGGAAGTGGCCTCTTGGACTCGCGATGCTCACGGAGGTAGTCGACCAGTCTTGGATTGAGGCTCCTCAGCAGCCTAGTATTAAGAACATTCGTTGATTATATTGCGGATTAGGAGATCGAAAGCTTCTTTGAAAGTCATCGAAGATGAGAGCCACAGAGGTCTTCCGTTTCTTTAGGCTGAGGAAGATAGAGTCTAGGGAGCCAACGAGGTAGTGTGGGCTTCGTCAGCACACCAGTAATTGGGAAAAGTACGATCTTGCATCTGGATGAGCGTGAGGCGTGCTATAAAGTAGATGATGATACCGGCACAACAGATCAATTGCAATCAGTGGGTAGTCTTAGTTACTGGAGAGAAGCAGTGTGTGTGTGTGTGTGTGTGTGTGAGGCGTGCCCTAATGTGGCAGCTAGTGTGACAACCTCAGCGGGGGAAAACTCAAACCACAGGAAACACAGCATAAAATCCCAGCACATCTCAATGAAGGAAGGCCCCGCGCTCGCATCTTCTCGTCCTCACCCCTACACCTCGACACCTCACACCTCCTCTCGGTTCCAGCAATACAGCTTTCTGGGATTAGAAAATACCGAACCTCAAACAGACGAGCGCAACCCACGAAGCTACACATCCAGCGGAGGTGAGTGAATACGACGAAGGATGACCTGAAGCTGAACTCAAGCCAGGGCGACGCATTCGGAGGGAAGCGACTGCACGTATGCGAGAAATCCGATATTTGTTTGGAATGCGAGAGGTCTACCGGCGGGCGCATCCCACCGGAAACACGTGTGGCAACCTCAAGACTTCTTCCATCATAACACTTGCTGTTTACCTCTTTATTCCCCCGTTTAACGAACGTAACATGTCACAAAGTAACACTGCATATGTGACTTTGTTCTCTATTGTATTATACGACTCCTGGACCCAGGTACCTCTGAGAAATATCCAGTTATTAAGAGTTATATATTTTTTCCCCCGCACGAGGAGCCCTTCGGGAGCACTCCCGCCCGTCACTTGCCTCTCCCACTCAACATTTCTGGGATGTTTTCCCTGAGGCTGGCAGCTCCTCAAGGCGAACAGGTTCACCAGCCCGTCTCGTTAATATGATTTTTTTATCTCTGTGGATCACTAGTCCGTGTCGTCTTTAGATTTGTTGTCATGTTGAAAAGTGTTTGTTGCTCGTGTCGAATTGTCTGGGATGTCGAGTGAGATCTTGTTTAAACACACGTCGTTAAGAGATACAATGGTGTTGACTGGATCTTAAGTGACTGTGTTAATCTCAGCTAACGTTCAGTAGCGGCTGCTTGTGTCAACGTACCATCAGTCATGTGTGAGGGAGGGAGCGTGGAATCCTCCAACAGCCGCTGCTTGAGTGACGTGGAAGTCCCGCTCCACTGTTACGGGGGACTGAAGGAGTTTATACAAAGGAGACGTACGAGGGATTTCACACAGAGACAGATCACTGGGTCATAAGGAGGCTGTTTGTGGACAGTAGGAGAGGTCAGAGACTCATAGACGAGTGTGGTAGGAGTAGAGAGACGTGTAGGTGTTTTCCAAGAGAAGACCCTGTCTTAGGTATTATGAAAATATACAGAATATGATCTTTATGAATATCAATTAGGTAATGTCTGTTGTTAATAGCTCATCCTCACCTGGATGATCAAGTCATTTGCATATCTATTTGCATAAATGCTTTATAGTTACCCAGTTCATTCCATAGGAAATAATCTCCCCTTGGTGCCCTAGTGTTGGCTACGTCCCAGACCTGAGCTCCTTCAGTCTTACAATCAAGTAAGGGTCCTCTGGTCCCGGGGCGTCACAACAACACTCCTAAGTCATGAGGACGCCGGCTACTTCTGCTTCTGCTGTGAGCCTGCTGCTGTAGCAGCAGCTCTCTCTCTCCACAGCCAGCTGGTGTAACCACGACCATCGCCGTCACCAGCAGCAGCAGCATCACATGACCATCGTCATGATCCCAACGCCCTCGTTACTCAAGTCCTCATCATCACCATCGTCTCATAATCTCTAGGAAGATGATATTTTTTTTCATCATCGGAGACATCACCTTTAGGATCCTCACCATCCCCACCAGGAGGGTCTCCACCGCTCCTCTCGCTCCTTAATCCTCCGTGCCATCCTGTCGGTAATCCTCGTATAGTCACTCAACGGCACATCGCTTCACGCCCGGCCTTCATAATTCTCCCAGGAAACACCCCCAGGTAATCCGGACAGATTTCTCCTAGGTCAAATCTCTGCCCGGGACCCACACACACACTGTCACCGGAAGCCGCCCTCCTTTCCCCCCTTATCTCCCCACCTCCCTCAGACCCACCTGCCCTCCCCCTCAAAAATGATGAGGAACGGTGATAGGAAATCGATATTATGGTCACCTTTTCTCCGCTTACGGCCGATCCCATATTGTTGTATTTCATTCTTTTCTCTTCTCTTTTTTTTGTGTTGTTATTCGCGCGTTCTCCGGATGCAGGAAGGGGAGATAAACAGATTACCGGCGGCCCGTCGCCCACCGCTTCACGCCTGCCTATAATGCTGCCATTACCCACACACACACACACACACAGTAGCAGTTCTAGTCTAAACAGTTTTCAATACTTTACGAGCCGTATGTTAGAATTCTACATACTACATAATGCTGGATGCTACATGGAGCGTCTTTGACATTCTCAGGTGCTGCATGATCAATATTCATTGCCTGTAGAGACAGGAATGTTCATCCTTTGGTCCCTCGTGTACCTAAGAACACGGGGAACTTTCTCACATTAACCTGTCCGTTACTGCAGTTTATCTATACAGTGTTTGTTGCGGTTTATCTATACAGTGTGTGTTTGCAGTTAGTCTGTACAGTGCTGGTGACAGTTTAAATAAACAGTTTGTGGCAGGGTTACTTTTATTCCCGGGTGTCTTTGGCTAACATCACCATTCCCATTTCATCCTCTACACCTGACTTTCACCCTCCAATCTAAGTGTATACCTGATTTCAACCCTAAAGCTGACTATTTACCTGATTTTAGTTCTACGGGCTGACTATATACCCGTCTTTCACCCTACAGGCTGACTATATACCTGACTTTCACTCAACAAGCTGCCAGCACACCTGACTTTCGCTCAACCAGCTGCCAATATACGTATATACCTGCCTCTCTTATGCCAGGGTTATTCCATTTCGCCATTCCTGCAGTTGTCTACCAGCGACCCAGACCTTGTAAACAGACCGCAACCCAGCCATTGAGGTCCATTCCCTGGACCACTTTTGGCGTGCTCTCCGTCCTCTTTGGCGCCGCCGCCCACAGGATGGGCAGGAGCGTGCGGTGAGTGCGCCGCTTTGACGCCAAAAGTCAACATCAGCTGTTGCATGCTCTCTCTCTCTCTCTCTCCAACGCCCCTCCCTGCCACCACCCCCTCCCCCACTTCCCCTCTTCCTTCCCCTCCCCTCCTCCCCCTCCACACCATAGCCCCTTCGGTACAATACAGATATCTTAATAAACAAGAGAGTCTCTTGCTTATTTGCTTCCTCAGGATCGTTTACGTCTCGTCTCGTCCCGACTTCCTGTCCTGCTGGACGGAGATGAGGGGGAGGAAGGGGGGGGGGAAGAGACCTCGAGAACCACCATCTCCCCTCCCCCCATATCCACTCCCACCTATTGTCTGTACAAACCCACCCCACCCCACCCCTCCTCCCCCAGGGTGGGGACGACACCGTATCCCCAACATGGTTGATGTTGATTGAATGATTGTGGTTGATTATTGTGGTTGATAGTTTGTGGCTGACACCAGCGGCCGTTGGTGGCTGATTGTGATGATGATGACGACTCGATGGCCGTAACAGGTGTTTTTGACGGACGGACGTACACACATGTTGTCTACAGGTGTTCATTATGACGCGTTTGTTGTGTTGACTCTCCTCTTGGATACACCTGTTCGTAGTCAGCAGCAAATGTTTGTGGTTAAGTATCGGAGATTTTTTTTTGGTTGACAAACGTAGTTGTTGGTTGTGAGGGAAGTTATATGAAGATGGTGAGGATAGTGTGGTTCATTACGGGTGAAGAGAGGGGAATACGAGGGGAGAAGGGGGGTGGGTGTGGAGGTGAGACACTGCTCTGTGTGTGTGTGTGTGTGGGTGGGTGGGTGTGTGTGTTTATGGTTGACTTCACCTTAAGGTGGCTCCCTGTTGAAAATGAATGTAACTACCTTTCTAAACGACTCTGGATTGGTGAAATCAACCACGATTCAATACCAGGTCCGCCGTTATGGTCGAGTGGTTCATGTTTGGCCAATTTAACCAAGGTTAGTATGGGTGGGGAGGGGAGGCGAGCTGTCTGTCTGTCTGTCTGTCTGTCTGTCTGGGACGTAGTTGGCTACCTGTGTTAACTGCTGGTTATGGCTGACGGGTACTGAGTCTGGCATAGGGTCCTTTTGGGCGTGTGGTTTACTGGGTGAATTTGGTTGGTAATGCTTTGATTAAGTCATCGTTTTACTAGTTGATTATATACCACTTAAGGTCGAATTACCATTGTCAGTTTGGTGGACTACTGCTTAGTCTGGTCGACTGCCACTTGCCGTAACTGATACTGGACGAATATCAGTAATTATGACACTTTATAGCCGCTTGTAATTAGAGACGTCTCTCTCTCACCTTCGCTTCGCCAAGGAGGGGGGGGGGGAGCAGAATGTTCTAGTCTGATCAGGTTCGATGTCTAAGCGCGGCTCATCTGAGTGGATGAATGACAGAGCAGCTGAGTCCCCAAGGTGATGAAGATCTGGTCGGGTCAGGTGTGGGGGAACGGTCATTTCCGACTTCCTGGGAGCTTGAGAGGGTCGGATGGAAGGTGACCAGAGAAGTGTGTGTGTGTGTGTGTGTGTGTGTGTGTGTGTGTGTGTGGTTTTTCAGCTATTTAGTCAGCTCATTCATTTCAAAATGAAATATATTTATATTTTCCTTCATACCTGATCTCCACTTCCCGCGTATGAGAGTTAGCGCCAGGAAACAGACGAAGGAAAAAGGCAGTATCCGCTCACATCCATTCTTTAGCTGTCAAGTGTAATGCAGCGAAATCACAGCACCCTATCCACATTAAGGTCCCACAGACCTTTCCATGGTTTACCCCGGAACGCTTCACGTGCCCTAGTTCAGTCCATTGACAGCACGTCGACCCCAATATATCACAGCGCTCCAATTCACTCTATCCCATGCACGCCTTTCACGCTTCTGCACATTCAGACCCCGATCGCTCAAAATCTTTTTCACTCCATCCTTCCATCTCCAGTTTGGTCTCCCCGTTCTCCTTGTTCCCTCCACTTCTGATACATATATCTTCTTTGTCAACCTTTCCTCACTCATTCTCTCCAAACCATTTCAGCACACACATTCTGTCTTTATTTGTTACTCTGTAGTTATATATCAAAAGGGGGTTGTGGAGACTCAGTTTAACTGGAAGTCTCATCAGTCTAGGATTAATCACTGATCCCTTGCTGTATTGTAATCATCTCTAGATATATATGTATAATCAGGACTTGCGCAAATAAGATAACCACTATTGATAACATATCATTTACCGAAGACACAACGAGTGGGGTATTGATCAAGAATATTTTTTTCCAGAATTCATAAATGTAATGTTGTAACTTAATAACATGAAAGGCAGGTGGGTTCGTAGGGATCTTGGGACATGCAGTGGTGGTGGGTCGTGGGTGGGTGGGTGGGTTCCAGGACACAGGAGGGCTTGGGAGTGGCTGGAGGAGCGGAAGGAGGTGAGGCGAATATGAGACCCAGAGAATGAATGAGGTGCAGGGTGGGGGGGGTGAGAGGGGGGGTTGGATGGGGTAAAGGAGGAGGAGGAGGAGAGAGAGAGGGCCGGATGTGGGGTGACGGTGAGGAGGGGCGGAGGAGGGGGAAGAGGAAGGTCCATAGTGTGGAGTGAAATAGAGACGGGGGAGGGAGGGGTAGAATGGTGGGGGAAGAGGGGGAGGGGGGAGTAAGAGAACATGTAGTGACGAAGGAGAGAAGTTGAAGAGATGAAAATGAGAGATGTGAAAGTGATGAGGGAATGAGAGAGAGAGAGAGAGAGAGAGAGAGAGAGAGAGAGAGAGGGGGGGGATGTAAATAAACAAGTGGGCATGCTTCAAACTTGTTAACGTATAAACAGTTAACAAAAAAGAAAGAGAGATATCGATTCGCAGAAGAGATTAGGGATGCACTGTAGTACTGTGGAGAAGATAGAGACAGAACACCAGTCAGGTATAAGCGGAAACTCCTTAGATAGATTAGAAATTACCTTTGTGGAAGGGTACAGAAGGGCGCAAGTCAAAGATTGGGGTCATTGATGACTAAGTCTTTTGATCTGTTTCTATGGCTCGCCGGAAAGGCCTGAACTCATGCCTGAATATGTTTGCTGATGATGCCAAGGTGATGACAGGGGATAAAGAAATAAAGATGGTCGCATCATCTTACAAGGACATCTAGGAAGGATTCCGAAGATGCCCTGCTTACCGAATTTCAACACGAGTAAATGAAGAGTAGTGAGGATGGGACGCAGTCAAAGAGGGACCTCTTTCCGAACATAAACAAACAGAAAACAGGTTGCAGGATTCTCTGTGTGTGTGAGATGTGGACCTGGGAGTCGGCATTGTGCTTAGCCTGCTCCCAGAACTCCAGCTCAGGAGAAATGAAATGGGGACAGTCTGTCTGCTGGCAGTCACTCGAATCGTATTCAAGTTTATGGTGAAGGAAATGCTCAGGATTCTATTAACACCATACTTTAAATCAAAGCCATAATATACTTCTTAAGGCTGGTAATGGCACTTAGAGAAGTACAAAAGACATATAGGTAAGGTCTAGAGAAGGGCAGACAAAGGTGGTACCAAAATTAAGAGTGTCGAGTTACAGAGGAAGATTAGATCCCATTAATTTGCCAACTATGGAGGAGAAAAGAGTTAGAGGTGACTTGCGCACAACCTAAAAGTCTTTCATTCATCAAATCTACTGACAAGTCGATAAGGTTCGAGAGAGATGGAACGGGCCCCACGAGTGTAGAACTCCTTCCCTCACTTTTCTATCCAGGTGGGTAACTACAAATACGTGATTACGGATGGAGAGAAGAAAGGGAGAGAGAGAGAGAGAGAGAGAGAGAGGGGAGGGGGGAGGGAGGGAGGGAGGGAAGGAGGGAGAGGGAGGGAGGGAGGGAGGCAGAGCAGCAGCCACCTCCACCAGTAGCCAGCAGCAAGACGAGAGACACACATAATGCACCACTTCCCCGCTGACACTGCACCCCGCGCGCCCGGCAGGTATCGAACCGACGCCTCTCGATGATGAGCATGGGAGGGGGATTATCCTGGTATTTATGTGGCGGGGCGCACCTGTGCCGCGGTGCACCGTCGCCCCGTGTACCGTGTGGTTACCAGTGACACACTGCACCACATACTGGGCCACGCCCTCTCTCTCTCTCTCTCTCTCTCTCTCTCTCTCTCTCTCTCTCCATAACACTCACAACTTTTGGCAACACGTATCTCAAAGGACCTTCATTCTAAATCTCACATATTTTTTTCTTAATACAATTCTATCTCTGGGGAGAAGGAAGGGTGTTAAGACTACTCCCCACGTGTCTCTCCTGCGGGGCGTAAGAAGCGATCAACAGGGAAAGGAAATCCCTTTCCTCTTGTATTACGACTTTCAAACAACAGGAACAGAATAAAAAAGCCAAAGGAGGATTTTGTCTTCAAAGGCTCAGGCTGCTGAATGTACGTGATTGCAAACAAGAGGAAAAGAGAGGAAGATAAGCGTTATATGTTTGACAGGAAAAAGCTTAGATACTCTGGCTCTGAGTGAAGCTTAGCTGGGTATTAAAACCTGAACATGCAGGAGACAGAGAGAGAGAGAGAGAAAGAAAGGCGTGCATTGGATAGACTGACCCGGTCCGATACGGCATACGAGGGACGACGTACTATCATTGGTCCGAACCAAAGTATATGAAGCGGTTTAAAGGTAAACCGTTGAGTTAGTCTGTGGGGCGTGGCCGTGGAGGGCAGACTCTGGTTTCGGTACATTATACATGATAACTAGAGAGTGGATATATGTCAGCGAGGCCATTTTTCATTTGTTCTTGACGCCGTATATATATATATATATATATATATATATATATATATATATATATATATATATATATATATATATA
>JAYMFT010412290.1:0-18173 GCA_038088735.1 Panulirus argus | reverse complement strand
ACTGGGAGATAAACCTCAATACAATATGCGACCGTGTGAGAAACCAGTGGGAGATAAACCTCAATACAATATGCGACGGTGTGAGAAACCAGTTGGAGACAAACCTGAATACAATATGAGACGGTATGAGAAACCAGTGGGGGATAAACCTCATTACGATATGCGACCATGTGAAAAACCACTGGGGGATACACCTCAACACAACTTGAGGCCGTGTGAAAAACCACTGGGAGAAAAACCTCAATACTCTATGCGACGGTGTGAGATACCAGTGAGAGATAAACCTCAATACAATATGCCACAGTGTGAGAAACCGGTGGGAGATAAACCTCAATACAAAATACGACGGTGTGAGAAGCCAATGGGGGATGAACCTCAATACGATATGCGACCGTGTAAAAAACCACTGGAGGATACACCTCAATACAATTTGAGGCCGTGTGAGAAACCACTGGAAGATAAGACTCAATACAATATCCGACGGTGTGTTAAACCTATGGGGGATACACCTCAATACAATTTGAGACCCTGTGAGAAACCATTGGATGGTAAACCTCAATACAATAGGCGACCGTGTAAGAAACCAGTGGGAGATAAACCTCAATACAAATTGCCAACATATGATAAGCAATTGGAAGATAAACCTCAATACAATATGCGACCGTGTGAGAAACCACTGAATGATAGAACTCAATACAATGCGCGATCGTGTGAGACATTTGTGGGAAATAAACCTCAATACAATATGCGACCATGTGAAAAACTACTGGGGGATAAACGTCAATACAATATGCGATCATGTGAGAAACCATAGAGCGATACACCTCAATATAATATGCATCCGTGTTAGAAACCAGTACGAGATAAACCTCAATACAATATGCGACCGTGTGATACACCAGTGGGGGATAAAACTCAATACAATATGCGACCGTGTGAGAAAAAAGTAGGAGATAAACCTTAATACAATGTCCGACGATATGAGAAACCAGTGGTCGATAAATCTCATTAAAATATGCGACCGTGTGAGAAACCAGTTGGAGATGAACCTTAATATAATATGCGACCGTGTGACAAACCCGTGGGGGATAAACCTCAATACAATATGCGATCGTGTGAGAAACTTGTGCGATAAACCTTGATAGAATATGCGGCCGTGTGAGAAACCAGTAGCAGATAAACCTCAATACAATATGCGACCGTGTGAGAAACCAGTAGGAGATAAACCGTGATACAATATGCGGCCGTGTGAGAAACCAGAGAGCGATAAACCTCAATATAATATGCGACCGTGTTAGAAACCAGTAGAATATAAACCTCAATACAATACGCGAGCGTTTGATAAACCAGTGGGGGATAAACTTCAATACAATATGCGACAATGTGAAAAACCAGGAGATAAACCTCAATACAATGTGTGAACGTGTGAAAGTAGGAGATAAACCTTAATACAATGTCCGACGAAATGAAAAACCAGTGGTCGATAAAGCTCATTACAATAGGCGACCGAGTGAGAAACCAGTAGGAGATAAACCTCAATACAATATGCGACCGTGTGATTCTCTAGTGGGGGATATACCTCAATACAATATGCGAACGTGTGAGAAACTTGTGGGCGATTAACCTCAATACAATATGCGACCGTGTGAGCAACCAGTAGTAGATAAACCTCAATACAATATGCGACCGTGTGAAAACCAGTATGATATAAACCTTGATACAATATGCGACCGTGTGAGAAAGCAGTAGGAGATAAACCTCAATACAATTTTCGACCGTGTGAGAAACTAGTAGGAGACAAACCTCAATACAATATGTGACCATATGAAAAACCAGTAGGAGATAAACCTAAATACAACATGCGACCGTGTGAGAAACCAGTTAGCAACAAACCTCAATACAATATGCGACCATGTGACAAAGTATTTGGATATAAACCTCAATATAATTTTCGACCTTGTGAGAAACCAGTGGCGGATAAACCTCAATACAATATGCGACCGTGTGAGAAACCAGTCGGCGATAGACCTCAATATAATAAGCGACCGTGTTAGAAACCATCGGTTGATACACCTCAATATAATATGCGACCGTGGGAGAAACCAGTGGGGAATACACCTCAATACAATATGCGACCGTGAGAGATATCAGTGGGAGATAAACCTCAATACAATATGCGACGGTTTGAGAATCCAGTGGGAGATAAACCTCAATACAATATGCGACGGTGTGAGAATCCACTGGGGGATAAACCTCAATACAATACGCGACCGTGTCAAAAACCAGTGGGGGATACACCTCAATACAATTTCCGACCGTATGAGAAACCAGTGTGAGATGAACCTCAGTACAATAATCGACAGTGTGAGAAACCAGTGGGACACAAACCTCAATACAATATGCGACGGTATGAGAAACCAATGGGATAAACCTCGATACGATATGCGCCGGTGTGAAAAACCACTGGGAGATACTCCTTAATACAATTTGAGGCCGTTTGAGAAACCACTGTGAGAAGAACCTCAGTACTATATGCGACGGTGTGAGAAACCAGTGGGAGATAAACCTCAATACAATATGCGACTGTGTGAAAAACCATTGGGAGATAAACCTCAATACAATATGCCACCATATGAGAAACCACTGGGAGATAAACATCAATACAAAATGCGACCGTGTGAGAAACCAGTGAGTGTTAAAACTCAATTCAATAAGCGATCGTGTGAGACACTAGTGGGAGATAATGCTCAATACAATATGCGACCGTGTGAAAAAAGAGTGGGGGATAAACGTCATTACAATATGCGACCCTGTGAGAAACAAGAGAGCGATGAACCTCAAAATAATGTGCGACCGTGTTAGAAACTCGTACGTGATAAACCTCAATACAATATGCGACCGTGTGATAAACCGGTGGGGGATAAACCTCAATACAATATGCGACCGTGTGAAAAAGCAGGAGATAAACTTCAATACAATATGAGACCGAGTGAGAAAAAAGTAAGATATAAACCTTAATACAATGTCCAACGATATGAGAAAACAGTGATAAACCAGTGGGGGATAATCCTCCATACAATATGCGACCGTGTGATAAACAAGTGGGTAATAAACATCCATACAATATGCGACCGTGTGAAAAAGCAGAATGACATAAACCTCAATACACTCTGTGACCGTGTGAGAAAAAAGTAGAAGATATACCTTAATAAAAAGTCCGACGATATGAGAAACCAGTGGTCGATAAAGCTCACTGAAATATGCGACCTTGTTAGAATGCAGTAGGAGATAAACCTCAATACAATATGCGACCGTGTGAGAAACTAGTGTGGTAAAAACCTCTGTACAATATGCGACCTTGTGAAAAACTTGTGGGCGGTAAACCTCAATACAATATACGACCGTGAGAGAAACCAGTAGTATATAAACCTCAATACAATATGCGACCATGTTATAAACTAGTAGGAGATAAATCTTTATACAATATGCTACCGTGTGAGAAACCAGTAGAAGATAAACCTCAATACAATATGCGACCGTGTGAAAAACTAGTGAGCGAAAAACCTGAATACAATATGCGACCGTGTGAGAAACTAGTGGGGGACAATCTTCAATACAATATGCGACCGTTTGAGAAACAAGTGAGCGACAAACCTCAATACAATATGCGACCATATGAGAAACTAGTAGAGATAAACCTTAATGAAATTTGCGACCGGATGAGAAACCAGTGGCGGATAAACCTCAATACAATATGCGACCGTGTGGAAACCATTGGGCGATAAACCTCAATATAATAAGCGATCGTGTGAGAAACCAACGGGGGATACATATCAGTACAATATTAGACCTCAATACAATATTAGACCGTCTGAGAAACCTGTCTGAGATAAACCTTAATACAATAGCGACGGTGTGAGAATCCAGTCGGAGATAAACCTCAATACAATATGCGACGGTGTGAGAATTCAGTGGGGGATAAACCTCAATACAAAATGCGACCGTGTCAGAAACCAGTGGGGGATACACCTCAATACAATACGCGACCGTGTGAGAAACCACTGGGGGATAAACCTTAATACAATATCCAACCGTGTGATAAACCACTGGGGGATAAACCTCAATACAAAATGAGACCGTTTGAGAAACCAGTGGGCGATAAACCTCAGTACAATATGCGACCGTGTTTGAAACCAGTGGGGGATAAACCTAAATACAATATGCGACCGTGTGAGAAACCAGTGAGGGATACACCTCAATACAATATGCGACCGTGTGAGAAACGAGTGGGAGATAAACCTCTATAAAATATTGGAGGTGTGAAAAAGAAGTGTGAGATAAACCTCAACGCAATATCCGACGGTATGAGAAACCACTGGGAGATAAACCTCAATGCAATATGCGACCTTGTGAGATACCAGTGAGAGATAAACCTCAATACAAAACGCGAAAGTGTAAGAAACCAGTGGGGGATAAACCTCAGTACAATATGCGACCGTGTGAGAAACCATTGGGGGAAACACCACAATACAATATGCGACCCTATGAGAATCCAATGGGGATACACTTCAATACAATATGCGACCGCGTGAGATACCAGTGGGATATAAACCTCAATACAATATTCGACGGTGTGAGAAACAAGTGGGAGATAAACTGCAATGCAATATGCGACGGTGTGAGTAACCAATAGGGGATAAACCTCAATACAACATGCGATCGTGTGAAAAACCACTGGGGGATACACCTTAATACAATTTGAGGCCGTTTCAGAAACCTCTGGGAGATAAACATCAATACAATATGCAACGGTGTGAGATACCAGTGGGAAATAAACCTCAGTACAATATGCGACCCTATGAGATACCAGTGGGATATAAACCTCAATACAATATGCGACGGTGTGAGAAACTAGTGGGAGATAAACCTCAATACAATATACGACCGTGTGAAAAACCAGTGGGGGATACATCTCAATGCAATATGCGAACGTGTGAGATACCACTGGGGGATAAACCTCAATACAATATCCAACCATGTGAGAAACCAGTGGGATAAACCTCAATATAATATGCGACCATGTGAGAAAACAGTGGGAGATAAACGTCAATACAATATGCGACTGTGTGAGAAACCACTGGGGGATGAAGCTCAATACAATATGAGACCGTCTGAGAAACTAGTGGACGATAAACTTCAATAAAATACAATACGCGATCGTGTGAGACACTAGTGGGAGATAATCCTCAATACAATATGCGACCGTGTGAAAAACTAGTGGGGGATAAACGTCAATACAATATGCGACCATATGAGAAACCAGAGAGCGATAAACCTCAATATAATGTGCGACCGTGTTAGAAACTCGTACGTGATAAACCTCAATACATTATGCGACCGTGTCATAAACCAGTGGGGATAAACCTCAATGCAATATGCGACAGTGTGAAAAAGCAGGAGATAAACTTCAATACAATATGCGACCGAGTGAGAAAAAAGTAGGATTAAAACCTTAATACAATGTCCAACGATATGAGAAAACAGTGGTCGAAAAAGCTCATTACAATATACGACCCTTTGAGAAACCAACAGGAGAAAAACCTGAATACAATATGCAAACGTGTGAGATACTTGTGGGGGATAAACCTCAATACAATATGCGATCGTGTGAGAAACTTGTGGGCGATAAACCTCAATAAAACATGCGACCGTGTGAAAAACTAGTAGGATATAAACCTTGATACAATATGCGACCATATGAGAAACCACTAGGAGATAGAGCTCAATACAATATGCAACCGTGTGAGAAACCAAAAGGAAATAAATCTCAATACAATGTGCGACCTTATGAAAAACCAGTGGGAGATAAACCTGAATACAACATGCTACCGTGTGAGAAACTAGTCGGGGATAATCCTCAATACAATATGCGACCGTGTGAGAAACCAGTGATCGACAAATCTCAATACAATATGCGACCATGTGAGAAACTAGAAGGAGACAAACCTCAATACAATTTGCGACCGTTTGAGAAACCAGTGGGCGATAAACCTCAATACAATAAGCGACCGTGTGAGAAAGCAACGGGAGATACACCTCAATACAATGTGCGACCGTAGGAGAAACCAGTGGGGAATACACCACAATACAATATGCGACCGCGTGAGAAACCTTTGGGAGATAAACCTCAATATAATATGCGACGGTGTGAGAATGCAGTAGGAGATAAACCTCAATACAATATGCAATGGTGTGAGAGTCCACCGGGGGATAAACCTCAATACAATATTCGACCGTGTCAGAAACCAGTGGGAGATACACCTCAATACAATATGCGACGGTGTGAGAAACCACTGGGGGATAATCCTTAATACAATGTGAGACCGTTTGAGAAACGAATTGGCGATAACCCTCAATACAATATGCCACTGTGTTTGAAACCATTCGGGGATATACCTAAATACAATATGCGACCGTGTGAAAAACCAGGGGGGGATACACGTCAATACAATATGTGACAGTGTTATAAACCAGTGGGGGATACACCTTAATACAATATGCGACCGTGTGAGAAACGAGTGGGAGATAAACCTCAGTACAATATTCGAGGATGTGAAAAACCAGTGGAAAATAAACCTCAACGCAATATCCGACGGTGTGAGATACCAGTGGGAGATAAACATCAATACAAAATTCGACGTTGTGAGAAACCAGTGAGCGATAAATCTAAATTCAATATGCGAAAGTGTGAGAAACCAGTGAGGGATAAACCTTAATACAATATGCTACCATGTGAGAAACCAGTGGGGGATACACCACAATACAATATGCGACCGTGTGAGAAGCCAGTGGGGGATACACCTCAATACACTATGCGACCGTGTGAGAAACCAGTGGAAGATAAGCATCAATACAATGTGTGACGGTGTGAGAAACCAGTGGGAGATAAACCTCAATGCAATATGCCACGGTATGAAAAACCAAAAGGGAATATACCTCAAGATGATATGCGACCGTGTGAAAAACCACTGGGGGATACACCTTAATACAACTTGAGGCCGTGTGAGAAACCACTGGGAGATGAACCTCAATACAATATGTGACTCTGTGAGAAAGCAGTTGGAGATAAACCTCAATATAATATGCGACGGTGTGGAAAACCTATGGGGGATACACCTCAATACAATTTGAGACCGTGTGAGAAACCAGTGGAAGATAAACTTCAGTACAATATGGGAACGTGTGTAAAACCAGTGGGAGTTTATCTCAATACAATTTGCCACCATATAAGAAAAATAAATGGGATATAAACCTTAATACAATATGCGACCGTGTGATAAACCAGTGAGTGAGAGAACTCAATACAATACACGATCGTGTGACACACTAGTGGGAGATAAACCTCAATACAATATTGGACCGTGTAAAAAACTAGTGGGGGATAAACGTGAATAAAATATGCGACTCTGTGAGAAACCAGAGAGCGATAAACCTCAATATAATATGCGACCGTGTTAGAAACCAGTACGATATAAACCTCAATACAATATGCGACCGTGTGAAAAAGCAGAATGAGAGAAACCTGAATACAATATGCGACCGTGTGAGAAAAAAGTAGGAGATAAACCTTGATACAATGTCCGACGATATGAGAAAAAAGTGGTCAATAAAGCTTATTCAAATATGGGATCGTGTGAGAAACCAGTAGGAGAGAAACGTTAATACAATAGGCGACTGTGTGAGAGACTAGTGGGGGATATACCTCAATACAATATGCGACCGTGTGAGAAACTTGTGGGCGATTAACCTCAATAAAATACGCAACCGTGTGAGAAACAAGTAATAAATAAACCTCAATACAATATGCGACCGTTCGAGAAACCAGTAGGATATAAAGCTTGATACAAAATGCGACCGTGTGAGAAACCTCAATACAATATGCGACCTTGTGAGAAACCAGTGATCGACAAAACTCAATATAATAAGCGACCGTGTGAGAAACCAACGGCCGATACACCTTACTACAATATGCGACCGGGTGAGAAACCAGTGGGGGATACAACTCAATACAATATGCGACCGTGTGAGAAACCAGTGGGAGATAAACCTCAATACAATATGCGACGGTGTGAGAATCAAATGGGAGATAAACCACAATGCAATATGCGACGGTGTGAGAATCCACTGGGGATAAACCTCAATACAATATGCGACCGTGTTAGAAACCAGTGGGGGATACACCTAAATACAAAATGCGACTGTGTGAGAAACCACTGGGGATAAACTTCAATACAATATCCAACCCTGTGAGAAACTAATGGGGGATAAACCTCAATACAATATGCGACCATGTGAGAAACCAGTGGGAGATAAAGCTCAATATAATATGCGACGGTGTGAGAAACCACAGGGGGATAAATCTCAAAACAATATGAGACCGTTTGAGAAAACAGTTTGCGATAAACCTCAATACAATATGCGACCGTGTGAGAAACCTGAGGGGAATAATTCTAAATAAAATATATGACCCTGTGAGAAACCAGTGGATAATACACCTCATTACAATATGCGACCGTGTTAGAAACCAGTTGGGGATACACCTCAATACAATATGCGACCGTGTGAGAAACGAGTGGGAGATAAACCTCAATACAGTATTCGAGGTGTGAATAACCAGTGGGATATAAACCGCAATGCAATATCCAACAGTGTGAGAAACATATGGGGGATAAACCCCAATGCAATATGCGACCCTGAGAGAAACCAATGGGAGATAAACCTCAATATAATATGCGACCATATGATAAACCATTGGGAGATGAAAGAAACAAAATATAGACCATTTGAGAAACCAGTGAGTGATAAACCTCAATACAATGCGCGACCGTGTGCAAAACTAGTGGGAGATAAATCTTAATGCAATATGCGACCGTGTGAGAACTAGTGAGGGAAAAACGTCAATAAAATATGTGACCATGCGAAAATCCAGAGAGCGATAAACCCAGTACAATATGCGACCGTGTGAGTATCCAGTACGAGAAAACTTCAGTACAATATGCGACCGTGTGAGAAACAAGTAGTAGATAAACCTCAATACAAAATGCGACCGTGTGAGAAACCACTAGCAGATAAACCTTGATACAATATGCGACCGTGTGAGAAACCAGTAGGAAATAATCCTCAATACAACATGCGACCGTGTGAGAAACCAGTAGGAGATAAACCTCAGTACAATATGCAACCATGTGAAAAACCAGTGTGCGATAACCCTGAATAAAACATGCGACTGTGTGAGAAACTAGTGGGGGATAATACCCAATACAATATGCGACCGTGTGAGAAACCAGTGATCGACAAACCTGAATATAATAAGCGACCGTGTGAGAAACCAACGGGGGATACACCTTACTACAATATGCGACCGTGTGACAAACCAGTGGGGAATACACCTGAATGCAAAATGCGACCGTGTGAGAATCCAGGGGGAGATAAACCTCAGTACTATATGCGACGGTGTGAGAATCCAGTAGGAGATAAACCATAATATATGCGACGGTGTGAGAATTGACTGGACGATAAATCTCAATACAATATGCGATCGTGTCAGAAAACAGTGGAGGTTACACCTAAATACAATAAACGACCATGTGAGAAACCACTGGGAGATAAACCTCAATACAATATCCAATCGTGTTAGAAACTAGTTGAGGATAAACCGCAATAGAATATGCGACCATATGAGAAACCAGTGGAAGATAAACCTAAATACAATATGCGACGGTGTGAGAAACCACTGGGGGATAAACCTCAATACAATATGAGATCGTTTGAGAAACCAGTGGGCGATAAACCTTAATACAATATGCGACAGTGTGAGAAACCTGAGGGGATAAATCAAAATATAATATGCGACCCTGTGAGAAACCAGTGGGGTTACACCTAAATACAATATGCGACGGTGTGAGAAACCAATAAGGGATAAACCTCAATACAATATGCGACTGTGTGAGAAACCAGTTGGCGATAAACCTCAATACAATATACGACGTTGTGAGAAACTAGTCTGGGATAAACCTCAATACAATATGCGACCGTGTGAGAAACCAGTAAGCGATAAACCTCAATTCAATATGCGACCGTGTGAGAAACCAGTAGGAGATAAACCTCAATACAATTTGCAACCGTTTGAAAACCATTGAGTGATAAACCTCAATACATACGCGACCAAGTGAGAAACTAGTGGGATATAAACCTCAATACAATATGCGACCTTGTGAGTAACTAGTGGGGAATAAACGTCAATCAATATGCGACCTCTTGAGAAACCAGAGAGTGATAAACCTCAATACAATATGCGACCGTGTGAGAAACCAGTTTGGGATAATCCTCAATAAAATATGCGACAGTGTGAAAAACCAGAATGAGATTAACCTCAATACAATATGCGACCGCATGAGAGAAAAGTAAAAGATAAACCTTAATACAATATCCGACGATGCGAGAAACCAGTGGACGATAAACCTCTATATAATATACGACCGTGTGAGAAACCAGTAGTAGATAAGCCTCAATACACTATGAGACCATGTGAAAAACCAGTGGAAGATAAACCTCAATGAAATATGCGACGGTCAGATAAACCAGTGGGACATAAACCTCAATACAATATGCGACGGTGTGAGAAACCACTGGGGGATAAACCTCAATACAATATGCGACCTTGTGAGAAACAAGTTGGCGATAAACGTCAATATAATATGCGACCTTGTGAGAAAATTGTGGGGTATAAACTTCAATACAATATGCGACCGTGTGAGAAACCAGTGAGCGATAAACCTCGACACAATATGTGACCATGTGAGAAACCAGTAGGAGAAAAACCTCAATGCAATATGCGACCGTGTGAGAAACAAGTGAGTGATAAACCTCAATACAATTCGCGACCGTGTGAGAAACTAGTGGGAGATTAGCCTCAATACCACTTGCGTTCATTAGAAAAACTAGTGAGAAAGCAGATAAACATCAATACAATATGCGACCGTGTGAGAAACCAGTATGAGATTAACCTCAATACAATATGCGACCGTGTGAAAACCAGTGGGCGATAAACCTCAATACAATATGCGACCGTGTGAAAAACATAAATGAGACAAACCTCAATACAACATGCGACCATGTGAAAAACCAGTGGGAGATAGACCTCAATATAATATGGGACCATGTGAGAAACTAGTAAAAGATAAATATTGATACACTATGCGACCGTGTGAGAAACCATGGGCGATAAACCTCAATACTACATGCGACTGTGTGAGAAACTAGTAGGGGATACACCTTGAATACAATATGCGACCGTGTGAGAAACCAGTGAGCAACAAACCTCAATACAATATGAGACCTTTTTAGAAGCCAGAAGGAGATAAACCTCAATACAATATGCGACGGTGTGAGAATCCATTGGGAGATAAACTTCAATACAATATGCCACGGTTATAGAAACCACTGGTGGATAAACCTAAATTCAATATGTGACCGTGTGAGGAACCAGTTGGCGATAAACCTCAATACAATATGCGACCTTGTGAAAACTAGTGGGGGATAAACCTCAATACAATATGCGACCGTGTGAAAAACCAGTAGGAGATAAACTTTAATACAATATGCGACCTTATGAGAAACAATATGCGACCGTGAAAACCAGTGGGGGATAAATCTAAATACAATATAAGACCGTGTGAAAATCAGAAAAAGATAAACCTCATTTCAATATGCGACCGTGTGAGAAACCAGTAGGAGATAAACCTCAATATAATATGATACCATTTGAGAAACTATTAGAAGATAAACATTGATAAACATTGATACCGTGTGAAAAAGCAGTGGGCGATAAACCTCAATAAAATAAGCGACTGTGTGAGAAACAAGTAGGGGATAAACCTCAATACAATATGCGAACGTGTGAGAAACCAGTGAGCTACAAACCTGAATTCAATATGCGACCTTGTGAGAAACCAGTAAGAGATAAACCTCAATTCAATATGCAAACGTGTGAGAAACCAGTGGGGGATAAACCTCAATACAATATGCGACCGTGTGAGAAACCAGTGAGCGATAAACCTAAATATAAAATGCGACCGTGTGAGAAACCACTGGGGGATAAACGTCAATACAATATTCGACATTGTGAGAAACCAGTGGGGGATACACCTCAATAGAATATGCGACCGTGTGAAAAACCATTGGGAGAAAAACCTCAATACAATATGCGACGGTGTGAGAATCCAGAGGGAGATAAACTTCAATACAATATGCAACGGTGTGAGAAACTACAGTGGGATATACTTCAATACCATATGCGACCGTGCCTGAAACCAGTGGGGGATACACCTCAATACAATCTGAGAACGTGTGAGAAACCACTGGGGGATAAACCTCAATACAATATGCGACGGTGTGAGAAACCATTGGGGGATACACCTCAATACAATATGCGACTCATACGAGAAACAATTGGGAGATAAAAATCAATACAATATGCGACGGTGTGACAAACCATTAGGAGATAAACTGCAATACAAAACGCGACCTTGTGAAAAACCAGAGGGAGATAAACCTCAATACAATATGCGACGGTATGAGAAGGCAGTGGGAGATAAACCTCAATACAATATGCGACTGTGTGAAACAGCACTGAGGGATAAACCTCAATACAATATGCGACTGTGTGAGAAACCAGATGGCGATAAACCTCAATATAATGCACAACATTGTGAGAAACTAGTGTTTAATAAACCTTAATACAATATGCGACCCAGTCAGAAACCAGTGAGCGATAAACCTGAATTCAATATGCGACCATGTGAGAAAACCAGTAGGATATAAACCTCAATACAATTTGCGACCATTTGAAAAACCATTGAGTGATAAACCTCAATACAATACGCGCCGGTGTGAGAAACTAGTGTAAGATAAACCTCAATACAATATGCGACCATGTGAGAAACTAGTGGGGAATACCCGTCAATATAATATGCGATCTTTTGAGAAACCAGATAGCGATAAACCTCAATACAATATGCGGCCATGTGAGAAACCAATACGACATAAATCTCAATACAATATGCGACCGTGTGAGATACCAGTGGGGGATAAATCTCAATAAAATATGCGATCGTGTAAAAAACCAGAGTGAGATAAACCTCAGTACAAAATGCGACCGTGTGAGAAAAAAGTAGGAGATAAACATTAATACAATATCCGAGGATGTGAGAAACCAGTCGTCGATATACCTCTACATAATATGCGACCGTGTGAGAAATCAGTAGGAGATAAACCTCAATACACTATGCGACCGTGTGAAAAACCAGTGGAAGATAAACCTAAACGAAATATGCGACGGTATGAAAGACCAGTTGGAGTTAAACCTCAGTACAATATGCGACGATGAGAAACCGCTGGGGGATAAACCTCAATACAATGTGCAACCGTGTCTGAAACCAGTGGAGGATACACCTCAATACAATATGCGACAGTGTGAGAAACCAGTGATTGATAAACTTAAACACAATATCCAACCGTTTGAGAAACTAATGGGGGATAGACATCAATACAATATTTTACCATGTGAGAAACCAGTGAGAGATAAACCTCAATACAATATGCGACGATGTGAAAAATTACTGGGGGATAAGCCTCAATACAATATGAGACCGTTTGAGAAACCAGTGGGCGATAAACCTCATTACAAAATGCGACCTTGTGAGAAACCAGTGGGGGAAAACCTCAATACAATATGCGATCGTGCGAGAAACTAGTGTTCAATAAACCTCATTACATTATGTGACCGTGTGAGAAACCAACGGGGGATACCCTCAATACAATATGCGACCGTGTGAGGAACCAGTGGGATATAAACCTCAATAAAATATGCGACGGTGTGAGAATCCAATGGGATATAAACCTCAATACAATATTCGACGGTGTAAACCAATGGGGGATAAAAATCAATACATTATGCGACCGTATCAGAAACCAGTGCGGGATACACCTCAATACAATATGCGACCGTGTGAAAAACCAATGGGGGATAAACCTTAACACAATATGTGACCGTGTGAAAAACCAGTGGGCGATAAACCTCAATACAGTATGCGACCGTGTGAGAAACCAGTGGAGGATAAACCTCAATACAATATGCGAGCGTGTGAGAAACCGGTAGGAGATAAACTTCAATACAATATGCGACCGTGTGAGAAACCAGTTGGCGATAAACCTCAATACCATATACAACCGTGTGAGAAATCTGTGGAGGATAAACCTCAATAGAATAAGCGAGCGTATGAGAAACCAGTGGGGGATACACCTAGATACAATATGCGACCATTTGAGAAACCAGTGGGAGAAAAACCTCAATATAATAAGTGACCGTGTGAGAAACCACTGGAGCATACATCTCAATACAATATGCGACCCTGTGAGAAACCAGTGGGAGATGAACCTCAATACAATATGCGACGGTGTGAGAATCCACTGGGAGATAAAACTCAATACAATATGCGACGGTGTGAGAATCCACTGTTGGATAAACCTCAATGCAATATGCGACCGTTTCTGAAACCAGAAGGGGATACACCTCCATACAATATGCGACCGTGTGAGAAACCATTGATTTATAAACTTCAATACAATATCCAACCGTTTGAGAAACTAGTTGGGGATAAACATCAATACAATATTTTACCATGTGAGAAACCAGTGGCAGATAAACCTCAATACAATATGCGACGGTGTGAAAAACTACTAGGGGATAAGCCTCAATACAATATGAGACCGCTTGAGAAACCAGTGGGCGATAAACCTCATTACAATATGCGACCTTGTGAGAAACCAGTGGGGGATAAACCTCAATTCAATATGCGATCATGTGAGAAACCAGTGTTCGATAAACCTCATTTCATTATGTGATCGTGTGAGAAACCAACGGGGGATACACCTCCATACAATATGCGAGCGTGTGAGAAACCACTGGGAGATAAACCTCAATACAATATGCGACCGTGTCAGAAAACAGTGATTGATAAGCTTCAATACAATATGCAACCGTTTGAGAAACTAGTTGGGGATAAACATTAATACAATATTTTACCATGTGAGAAACCAGTGGGAGATGAACCTCAATACATTATGCGACGGTGTGAAAAACTACTGGGGGATAAGCCTCGATACAATATGAGACCGTTTGAGAAACCAGTGGGCGATGAACCTCATTACAAAATGTGACCTTGTGAGAAACCAGTGGGGGATAAACCTCAATACAATATGCGATCGTGCGAGAACCCAGTGTTCGATAAACCTCATTACATTATGTGACCGTGTGAGGAACCAGTGGGAGATAAACCTCAATACAATATGCGACGGTGTGAGAATCCAATGGGATATAAACCTCAATACAAAATTCGACGGTGTGACAAACCAATGGGGGATAAAAATCAATACATTATGCGACTGTATCAGAAACCAGTGGGGGATACACCTCAATACAATATGCGACCGTGTGAAAAACCAGTGGGCGATAAACCTCAATAGCATATACAACCGTGTGAGAAATCTGTGGAGGATAAACCTCAATAGAATAAGCGAGCCTGTGAGAAACCAGTGGGGGATACACCTCAATACAATATGCGACCGTGTGAGAAACCAGTGGGAGATAAACCTCAATATAATAAGCGACCGTGTGAGAAACCACTGGGGCATACACGTCAATACAATATGCGACCCTGTGAGAAACCAGTGGGAGATGAACCTCAATACAATATGCGACCATGTGAAAAACCAGAATGACAAAAACAATATATTATGCGACCGTGTGAGAAAAAAGTAGGTGATAAACCTTAATACAAAATCCTACGATGTGAGAAACCAGTGGTCGATAAACCTCCATACAATATGCGTGCGTGTGAGAAACCAGTAGGAGGAAAACCTCAGTACAATATGCGACCGTGTGAAATAATAGTGGGGGACAAACCTCAATACAATATGCGACAGTGTGAGAAACTAGAGGGCCATAAACCTCAATACAATATGCGACCGTTAGATAAACCAGTAGGAGAGAAACCTCAATACAATATGCGATGGTGTGAGAAACCAATAATAGAAAAACCTTAATATAATATGAGACGGTGTGAGAAACCAGTCGGAGATAAACCTCTATACAATATGCGACAATGTGAAAAACCAGTGGGCGATAAACCTCAATACAATTTGCCACCGTGTGAGAAACAATAGGAGATAATCCTCAATACAATATGCGACGATGTGAGAAACCATTGGGGGATAAACCTCCATACAATATACGACCGTATCAGAAACCAGTGTGGGATACACCTCAATACAATAGGCGGCCGTGTGAGAAACCACTTAGGGAGAAACCTCAATACAATATGTGACTGTTTGAGAAACCAGTGGTCGATAAAACTCAATACAATATGCGATCGTGTGAGAAACCAGTGGAGGATAAACCTCAGTACAATATTCGACCTTATGAGAAATCATTGGCGGACTACACCTCAATACAATATGCGACCGTGTGAGAAACCAGTGGGAGATAAACCTCAATATAATATGCGACGGTGTGAGACACGAGTGGGAGATAAACCTCAATACAATATGCGACAGTTGAGAAACCAATGGAGGATAAACCTCAATACAATATGCGACCTTGTGAAAAACCACTGGGGGATACACCTCAATAAAATTTGAGACTGTGTGAGAAGCCATTGGGAGATAAACCTCAGTACAATATGCGACCGTGTGGGAAACCATTGGGAGATAAACCTCAATACAATATGGGACATGTGAGAAAGCAGTTTGAGAAAAACCTCAATAAAATATGCGACCGTGTGAGAAACCAGTGAGTGATAAACCTCAATACAATATCCGACCGGATGAGAAACTAATAGGAGATAAAAAAAAAATCCAATTGCGACCGTGTGAGAAACCAGTTGGCGAAAAACCTCAATAGAATACTCAAACGTGTGAGAAACACGTGGAGGATAAACCTCAAATGAATATGCGAGCGAGTGAGAAAGCAGTGGGCGATAAACATCAATACAATATGCAAGAGTGTGAAAAACCAGTACGAGATAAAACTCAATACAATATGCGACCGTGTGAGAAACCAGTGGGGGATGAACCTCAATACAATATGCGACCGTTTGAAAAACTAGAATGAGATAAATCTCAATACAACATGCGACCGTGTGAGAAAAAAGTAGGAGTTAAACCTTAATACAATATCCGACGATGTGAGAAAACAGTGGTCGATAAATCTCAACACAATATTCGACCGTGTGAGAAACCAGTATGAGATAAACCTCAATACAATATGCGACAGTGTGAGAAAATAGTGGGGGATAAATCTCAGTACAATATGCGACAGTTTGAGAAACCATTGGAGAATACACCTCAATACAATTTGAGACCGTGTGAGAAACTAGCTGGGGATACACCTCAATACAATATGCGACGGTGTGAGAAACCAGTGGGACATAAACCTCAGTACAATATGCGACTTTGTTGAAAACCAGTGGGGAATAAACCTCAATATAATATGCGACCGTGTGAGAAACCAGTTGGCGATAAACCTAAATACAATATGCTACCGTGTGAGAAACTAATGGGGGATATACCTAAATACGATATGCGACCGTGTGAGAAACCAGTGAGCGATAAACCTCAAAACAATATGAGACCAAGTGAGAAACCAGTAGGAGATAAACCTCAATACGATATGCGACCTTGTGAAAAACCAGAAAGCGATAAACCTCAATACAATATGCGACCGTGTGAGAAACCAGTCGGGATAAAGCTAAATACAATATGCGACCGTGTGAAAAACCAGAATGATATAAACCTCAATACAATAAACCACAGTGTGAAAGAAAGGAGAAAAACCTTAATACAATATCCGACGATATGAGAAACTAGTGGTCGATAAACCTCGATTCAACCACCCTGCCCTAGGGAAATAGCACCGCAACCCCCCGCGCAGGCGAGGTAGCGCCATGAGACAGATGAAATGGCCACATACGCTCACAATCAGTCTCTAGCTGTCATGTGTAATGCACTGAAACCACAGCTCCCTTTCCATATCCAGGCCCCACAGACCTTTCCGT
>JAYMFT010412279.1:0-18173 GCA_038088735.1 Panulirus argus | reverse complement strand
AAAAATATATATATATATATATATATATATATATATATATATAATAACCATCAGACAGTTTGTCTCCATTTCTCCTAATATAAAGCTTTGGCGACAGGTTAGAGACAATGTTAAATCCACCAAGTTCCTCTAACACTCAGAATCCTGAAGATTATATCCTGCTAAGCAACAGACATACTGAGCGTTCCTTTCACTATGCCCCATCCTTATTACTTTACATTAGCTTTAGCTAATGTGTGTGTGTGTGTGTGTGTGTGTGTGTGTGTGTGTGTACATTAGCATGTTTTGTTAAACACCACAGTAAATTCATCGTTTACTGCCATTTTCTACCGTCTTTTCCATCTTTTTACGTAACACTACTTTGAAGTATATATTTCAAATTCTCAATGTTCATTCTTGACTTTTCTTGCAATGTCATTTACAATACACAACGTTTAGTCCACGTATATGTATTTGATTCCTACAATATGATTTAGTCTGTTCTGATTGTGGGCATGGATAACAGATTAAGGAAGGCATTTAGTGCTGAGGAAAATTTCCATTTGTACATTACGTTTAGGCACAGCTGCCTTAGAAAATTCACTATTACCAGACACATATGGTGATTTTGGTACAGTTAGGTTGGCAGATTTCTCTATTACTAGACATAAGTGGTACTTCAGGCACTTTTAGATTAGAAGAATCATTATTATCAAACACATTTAGTGCTCTGGGCAGTTTTAGAATATTGATTATCACCAAACACATGTGATGATTTAGGCACAGTTAGGTTAGAAATCTCATTATTACAGGACACAAATGGTGCTTATTTATCATAAGACTTTGGATATTTTGAAAATTTCTTGAATAATGCAAATGTATGTCATATGGTTTCTTTCCGGCTGAAACTTGATTATCTATTGTTAAGTGGCAGCCGTTTTTCGGGTTTCAATTTTTCTTGTAAATATGTCGTTGCATTAGATTCTGCGTATCTCTAAAATTCTTGTAACAAGCACATCTCTCTCTGGTTCTGAAGATGACCAATTACCACCAAAGTCAAACAATATTTTCTCCTTTGGAAGTACATATCATGAGATTCATGATTATTTTGGGAATAATGATCAGGTACAAAGGATAAAAGAGTGATTCAAACAGCAAAAGACCAATGTGTCCTTTTGAGGCTGTTTGTGATAGTAGAGAAGATAATAATTAGGAGATTAATGCGGTAAGAGCGTCAAGGCATAGGGATGATTAAAAGGATTATAATGCCTGTAAATCCCTGTACCTAAGGAGGCCCATACGATATCAGTCTTAGATTTGAAGTATCTATCTAGTCTACTGTTAAACGTATCTATTGTGCAGCTTTCACCCATTCAAACCGGTATTCATTTATACGACTGATATCAGGTACATCTGTATAGCTTTAGGCAGCATTTTTCATCTATTTCTTCAAAGATTTGGATGAATCTAAATGCCTGTGTTAAATCATCTCTTAGCCTCCTCTTTTCTAAGTTAAGTCGTTCAACCGGATCTCATTTGATTGTTTCTCATTCCTACAATCATTTTGGCATCTACTGCTGTATTCTTTAAAATCTCATTGTCTCACTTCAAGTTTTAACCAGGACATAACACAATTTTCTAGGTGGGGACGCACCAGTTAATTGTATAGAGTGAAAATCATCAGGTACTTATTTATTTCACTGTTCCGCTATTTGTGCTTAGTTTTGAAAAAAAATACTACTTGCTACATATTGGCAAATATATTCGTTTTTCTGCTTTGAAAGTTTTGCTGAAGCTTTTGTAAGCTCCATCAGAATAATTTTTACTGACATCATCAACATTATCCCTCAAGATTTGCATACCAAAATGACTGTTAAAATCTGAAGTCTAAAACATTGTATTTCTTTGCCACTTTCTTTGTGACCAGCATTACTGGTAGTGTTGAGAGTTACTTCAATAGATATTTGTTTTTCACTTGCACCCCATGTTCTCCATTCTCAACATCTGTAATCAAAACTAAGTCTAATACGCTCATGTTGTGACTATGTTTCTCAATACATTGTGTTAGGACCCTCTCAAGAAAGTTTAGGTAAAGCATACGCCTGGAGCTAATTTAATGAGATTCTTACTACTTAGATACCAGTACGTTAGAATCTCCTACTATATGTGAATTATTCTCATTACTAATTTCCCCTAACTGGTCATAAAGTCTCTGGTGTCTGTACGGGGGGGCCTGTAAACTAGACGTTTTGGTATTTTCTTACGAACTGTAATTTCTATTTCTGCAAAACTGAGTCGATATTCTTAATTAAGCATAACATATTCCAGCACTGGATTAATATGATATTCAACATCTAGCTGAGAGCACGACACCATCGATGACTCTATATCCCCTATCATTATTAGACAAGGGTCACTGCAACTTCGCATTCAACAAGGATATCTCTATTTTTGTCATCTAACTAGGAATTTCTTGCGTATACTGGGTACATTAACGTAAGCTTTTGTGATAAATATCTGGGACTTATTGTGACAATCGCTTACGTAGGGGGACAGGCTTGCAGGCTTGCTCCACACGGGTTGAAATGCGCACATCCCGTTTTGTTCAGGCTTTGTCTGTCCAACGGTAACATATCAGGCCGTATGCAAAAATGTTGCCACAAGATTACAAACTTAATTTTCTCTTGTAAACAAAGGTTAACTACTCTTTAATAGAAGCTGAGCACAATACTGAGGATGGCGCTCATGGAGCCGATCCGGGGCAGTAATCGTGAAATTACAGTGTAATCGGTTTTGTTTCGAAAATTACGAACAAGCTGGCGATATTTCTCCAAAACCTCCTCTAATCTCTTCCTGAGTAAAGTACATCTTTGGTACTTACATGAAATATGTATATTCTTGTCAGCGCAACCTCAGATCTCTTCTACAGCGTCGGCTATTTAACCTACCTTGTACCCGGAAAGCAAAAACGTTGGCGGAGTGAAAGTTTCTGACAGAGAACTCCTCCAGTCACCGACCAGTTTAAGCCCGTATTCGTTGCCCGCGACATCGTCCAAACATGGAATAATCTTTTATCGTTACTATCACCACGGAAAAAGATTTGAAGGGCATAGCACTCCACCACATTTCTTGAAAAATATAGGTTTTTTATTTGACTGGGAGACATTATCTAAAAGGTGCCTCATCACCCAAAGCACTGCTCCCTGACGTTGCTGGCTCATTCCCTGATGCACCAAGAAGCTGATTTTAAAGATCTACTAAAGGACATCTACTGATTTACAGCAGATATTACATCAATGGCATCAGTCAGGTTTTTCTTAAGCATCCATCTGTTCTGGCATAACTTGCAGATATCAGACATTATCATATTGCTGAATAACTGGAGGCCAAACATTACAGTGAACATAGAGCACTGCTGAACTTCCGGCGTGCTGAAAAAAAATAATTAAATGATAAAAATCTATGTGTGAGTGAAAATAAAGCCTCTTACACGACCCTTACTGTGTATCTTCGATCTTACTAGCACTTACTACGTTCCTTACGCATCAAACAGCCACCGTGTTTTCCCAAAGGTACCGTGTTCCCTAAACTCACGCAACCCGGATTCATTTCCATATTTCTTTTTTTCTTCTGTGTCTCAATTTATGGCACGTCTCATCACTATGATATAAACGGTTTCAACTAAAACAGTGAGAACGATGCACACATTTTACCTGAAATGATATATGATGAGACACAGACACAATAAAAACACGGTAATAAAGAGATGAATATAAAACCTGATCTGGTTAATCGAAGTGCAGGAGAACACAGCAAACACGCCCGTCTTCAAGTAATGGCTGGTGTGGTACTGGGCCACAGCAAAAGCTTATCAAACTTTAAGTCTTTGAATATCATTATCATTGCAGCACACCTCTGAAAGAAAATTTAAGATTTCTTGGGTCTTCTCAGTAAAGGACTTTTGTACAAAGATGGGCATGTTTTGTGATTGCATTGTATTATCTAGTTTGTTGAACTGAGTAAAGGCTGGACTTACATTATTTCAATTAAATTTAGTTAACAGTTTAGCATGATTAGTTATCGTGAAATATTTTACTTTTTTGCTATCTACCTTAGCTAACCAGATTTTTCGCCTCTTCGTTTCTTGTTCATGCCGTCTTACATTCTCACACCTCTTTTTATCTCTCTCTTTTCAGTCTCAAGTTACTTCTTCTATAGTGGAGCTTGTAGGTGGATAAGACTGCAGTTATGACTGGAGTAATAGCCTTTTTAACATGTTCATTGTTCCTTCTGAAAGTAAATGGAATCTCATATAATTGGTCTAAACTAGTCTAATCCTGCTAAGTTACAGGTGTCCTGTAACAACTATAAAGAGGGATTGACCTGAAATCTCTCTACCAATGATGTGGTGTATACATTAATTGATCCTGATGAAATATTATAAGGGAAAAAACAAGAGGACACTGCAAGTATAACGTTACAGAATATAGATCACTTTTATTTCTTATTTTAGATATATTGACTGACATGGCAAGGGAAAATAACATGCCTTTATCAAGTCCATCTCGATTAAAGGAAAAAGAAGTGGAAGAGAAAAAAATAGAAATTAATCAGGGATCAGCAAGTGTGTGTAAACCTGACTCTCAAGGGAAGAAAGGTTATATGAAAAGGGAAAATGCAAAGTAAGGAAGAGAATTCCACAGTTTAGCTGTTCGAGGAAAGAAGGAGGGATCATAACAACTCTGATATGACTTAATCTGCAGAACCGGACAAATAGCGAATCACAGATTACAATTGGCAAAATAGTCATTAAAAGTACTCTTAGCAAATTTGCACCCAGATGTTTGCTCTGCAGGTGGGCCTGAAATTAAATAAGCTCTCACTACCTTCCTAAATCTCTATTAACGGCAGGCTATACCATACTTTTTATAGCTCTATTAGCAAATTCATGGCCAATAAAGATTTAGTAGAAATTCTGAAGATCTACCTCCAAAAGATGAGTAACTAAATATATTTTCTTAATAGTGCCCTAATCCAAACAGTCGAGAAACCTTCTCGAGAAAAAAATAGATTAGATCTAGTTCGAACTGCACGTGAAGGTCTCGTTAATGATTTTGGAATTAGAGAAAAGCTTTGTACAAGTGATCATAAACAAATTATTTTAAGGTCGCTTTCAGATCTGCAACACTGTCATCACAACATTTGCGCAAAAAATACTCGATTTTAAAAATACAAACTTTAATCATCATCCCATTGCTCTTGACCGGCAAACTTTGGATGTGGTCAATGAAATGAATCGAACGTAGCTTGGAAAAGTTTCAGTAAAACCTTCAAAGCAGTAGAGGGAACGTACATGCCAGTGAGTAGTTGACGGTATCTTTCTAAAACAAAGCCACTGTGAGGGAACGGTGAAATAAGAAAATGTCTGTTGTCTAAAAAAAGTTGCTCATACGATTCTCAAAAAATCAAATAACAAACACGAGAGAGTAAGCTATAGAAATATGCGTAAAGAAAGTCAGAGATTTATACTACAAAGCAATGTCAGTATGAAACTATGAAACGTATTACTGAAAAGTAACAAAGCAACCCTAAGGAGTTTTATAGTTATGTTATTTGGATGCAAGGGAGTCACTACCCAGTCAGTAGGTCCATTAATTACGGAAAATGGTGACTTGGTTCAAGACAACGAAACCATGTTATAAATATTCACGATATTTACCAAGACAGCCCATGTTCCGAATCCAGTTTCACTAATGAAAGAGAGGAACGATCTTTAATAAATTGACATAAAAGTCGAGGACATACTTTCAGCAATAAACGGAATGAAATCAATAAAACGGCATGCCTTGATAAGTTGTATCCGAGAACAATAAGAGACGAGAAATAGGGTAGTTAAGCTCTTTAATGCCCTTTTCAATAAGTCACTTGCTTCGATAAAAGTTCCAGATGAATGGAAGTTTGCCAATGTAACACCGATACTCGAAAAAGGTAGTAAGTCGCTGCCTGGAGATTATCGTCCTAGTAGCTTAACGTCTGTAGTTGGAAAATTTATGGAAACCATCATTCGAGATAAATTTGTAAACCATTTAAAAGACCACCATTTAAAAAACGATTCTCAGCATGGTTTTCGACGAAATTGGTCATGTCTGACAAATTTACTTGATTCATTTTGTGATATAATCTACATGTATGTCGAAAGTATAGCAATTAATAATATCTATCTAGATTTTCAAAAAGCTTTCGATAAGGTTCCGCATCAAAGATTATTGGTATATATCAAGTCACATAGCATTGATGGAGTTGTACTTCAGTGGATAGGAAATTGGTTGTAGTTAATGCTCAAGCCTCAGAATGGCTATAAGAAATAAGGGAAGTGCCAAAGGATCAGTCTAGGAACTAGTCCTCTTTCTCAGAGATATCATTGATACTGACAATGGGATGAATTGCAAGATATCAAAACTCGTAGATGATACAAAGCTGGAAAAGAATCTAGAAATGAACTTGAACGTCTACAGTTACACACTGACCTAGAAAAACTGATGGATTGGGCTCATCGGTGGCAAAGAAATTCTAAAGTCGATAAGTGCAAAGTTTTACATATCGACAGTGAAAACGAAAAGGCAAACTACAGTATGAATTCTCATGAACTGCAAAAGGTAAATGAGGAAAACGACATGGGAGTATATTCTTTGGTGACTTAAAACCAATCAAGCAGTGCACAGAACCAATGAAAAGACCGAACAAAATTCTTGGATTCGCAAATAGGGGCTTCGAACTTAAGTCCAGGGAAATCATCCTTATTCTTTCCAGTTCATTCGTTCATCCATATCTCGAATATTGTGTCAGATTTGATTACCCTACCTAAAAAAGATTGAGTAGACAGAATGGATAGAGTACAGCGTCGAGCTACCAAGACCAAATTCGAACTGAGAAACAAATCTTACGAGTGCGAAAAAGTGAAAAATCTGGTTGGCTAAGGTAGACTTGAATCTATTTAACTTAGAAGAGAGAAGGCTAAGATGTAATCTAATACTAGTTTTCAAAATGACCAAAGGCTTTGATAATTTTGTTCTATCAAGTTGATTAAGATTGGATTCGCCTGAAGTCAGTCATAGTAATGGATAAAAACTCGCTGTCAAACGCTTTGCCACGAACGAGGCGAAGTAATTTCCCTTCAACAGGATTGTTGATACATGGAACGATATGCCAATTAGAGTGGTTGAAAGCAGTACTACAGATAAGTTTAGAATTAGACTTGATAAATCCTTCGATTCAAGTCCACAACTTACATCATTTGTGTCTCCTTATTCACTATGACACTTTTGCAGGTTATTCTCTTTGAATTATTTGTATGCCTTCTTACTTTTATCAAAATTATGTGTGAATTTCTGATCTCTTCTATTATCGCAGACTAGAAAGAACCTCGAATTCTGTTGTTAGTTGAATTCCTTTGTAACACTTGCATAATGTGGCAGAGTAGAACACATATGCAGGAAATAAATTATGGTAATCAATACAGAGATTAATCCTATTTCTTGGATCAACTCAGTAATAAACAAATGATTTACATTAACTCTGATAAAACTCTCATGACGTAATTTCACGGTATGAGGTGGATAGGTTGAAATTAATTACAAGAAGGGGAAGAAAACCAACATAGGAAGGGGTACTTTGCGAAGAAAAGACTGAGGAGACTCCCAGGATTATGTGTTGCACAAAACAGAAAAAAAAAAATCTTTTTTCCTGAAGGATTCCGAATACTCAAAGTAATCACATATATATAAATGCTAACTAAGGGTGAATAATGAGCAATATAATGTGCAGCCAATGATTATTGTCACAATTATAGAAAATAATTTTCTATGTATGCAAACGACTTTTTCATACAAAGCCGTGTGGGTATGATAATGTGTGTATGTGTGTGTATATATGTTTGTTTGTGTGTGCATGTGTGTCTGTGTGTGTGTGTGTGTGTGTGGTTTATATATGATTTAAATAAAACTTATCATGGTTTGGTATTCACTGGAAATGAAACGTCGTTAAAGGACTTAAAAACAAAGTGTCAAAAGCATTATGTTCTTTCTCATATACTCCAGTCACTAACCTTATCAAATAACCGGTTAAAATTTTCCCCTTGCTAAGATGGATTTTCGCTCTATACTATATCTCGGCTGCTGATTTTGTTGCGCATCATCCACGTACTTACTCTTAGAAGGGCTACTGTGGTTAACAGTCTCGTCCCTGTGATGCCAAGGCTTCCTTCCTTGAAGTCCATGGTAGTTAGCCAGTGGTACAGACTCACAAATATATCATTTGATTTATTAGCGTAGTAAATCAGACTGGGTGGTATACAGTGTACACCTGAATTAATGCAAAAATCAAATAAGTCCCAGAGACGGATGATGTCTTTGTTTATATCATATTACGTACAATTTACTTCTACGTTCTTTGTTGGGTCAATAGGATCTACCATATTAAAGGTAAAACGGCTGCTCACGAGTTTATACCCATTACTAAGAGTAATATCAGATTAATCTGTCCTTAAACAGCTCGTTAGATAGAGATTATCGATGCCTTTAATGACTTTTGAATACTTACTCTAAATCACCTCTAAGCCTTTTATTTTCTAATATGAATAGATTTAATCCATTTGGTCAGCTTTCTTAAAATTTGTCTCAGAGGCAGACTGTCATCTTTGTAGCACGCCTTTACATTCTCTTCATTCTGTCTATGTCTTTCCTCAGCCATGGCAACCAAAGCTGAATACAAAATCCAAGGAGAGTACGCTCCAGTGAGTTGTAAAGAGAAAGGAAAATTTCCCAAGACTTGAATTCGAAAGCCCTACCTATGAATCCAAGAATTTTCTTTGCCCTTTTAATTGCTTCTCTGCGCTGCTCACTTGGCTTTTGGTCACCAGAGGTTATAACACCCAAGACCTTTTCTTTGTTTACCTTTTGTAGCTCAACAGAATTCCTACTGAAGCATGGCTTTTCCTTTTTACTATCGATATGTAAACTTTGCTCTTATCAATATCAAGATTTCTTTTCTACCTGTTAACCTAGTGTATCAGTTTGTCTGCTTCAGTTTGAAACTGTAGACGTTCAATTTCTGTTGTAGATTCTTTTCTCAACTCAGCATCGTCCACAGATTTAGACGTCTTAAAATGAATTCCACTACAGTTATAGTTAATATGCTTGGTACACCACTTATTACGTCTAGTATTCAGAGCCTTGACTATTAATCACTATTCTTTGCTTAAGGCCAGTCAACTCATATCCTAACCATCGAAGTACAACCCATCTATGCCATCTGATATTGTTGTGGAACTTTACAGAATGCTTTCTGAAAGTCTAAATGGAAGACATCAACTACTTTATTTCAATCATAAATGTTTATTGTTTCATAAAGGAAATCAAGCAGATTTGTCAAACATGAGCGATTTCGTCGACAACCATGCTAAGAATCGTTTGTTGAGTGATGGTCTTCCAAATAGTTTACAGTGTTATTGCAAATGATGATTTAGATAAGTGTATTAAAAACAGACGTTAAGCTAATTGGTTGATAATTTCCGGGCAGAATTTTTTTATTATTTCTTTTTTTCGAATAGTCGTGTTACATTGGTAAATTTACATTCCTCAGGAACATTTTCCGTAGCAAGTGACTCATTAAAGAGCAGACAAGGATCTATCTATCTCATCTTTCACCTCTCAGTGTCCTCGGACAAAATTTATCTTGGCTTGTCGTTGTATTTACTTCATTCTATTTGGCTCTGATATAATACATGCATCTTATTTCAATATATTGAAAACGTTTACCCCCTCTTAGCAATGAAATTGGATTTGGGACATGAATTGTAACTTCACTTGTAAAAACTCATGCAAATAACACGTTTGAAATCTTTGCCATTGCTTCGTTGTCATGAATCAATTCACCTAATGTCATTAATGTAATTATTATGTAATGATTTCATTACATCTTCATAACTTCAAAACTCTTTAGGGGTTTCTTTTGCTACTTCAGCACTATACGCTTCATATTGACGTTTGCTTCGACATATATGTCTCAGTTTCTCTACGCAAAGCTACGAATTTACTCTGTCATCTTAGCGATTTGTGTCTTTGAGTTTTTTATGTATTACTTTCTTGGACAACAAGTACCTCTTTATGTCATCGTTGCAATACTTCGGCCTCTACTACTTTGAAAGTATTCACTGAATCTTTTCCAAACTACGTTTTAATCATTTTTATGAAAGATATCATCTAGGATCTGCCTGTCAAGAGCAATACGAAGGCCATCGAATCATGCAAGTCTAAAATCTGATATTTGTCCTTGACTTTCGTGTTGATCAGCATTACAGGCTATGTTGAAAGTTACCTCAAAACTAGTTTAATGGTAATCACTAACGCAAAACTTTTAATCTTATTTCAACATTATGAACGAGATCCTCATTTACTTTCGGGTAATATCAAGTAAATTTAAGTTAAGCCCAGTCCCCATGCTAGAATAGAAGGATTTTCCCCATTTAGATACCTGAATGTTACAATCTACTTTTATGATTGGATCTTGCTCATTACAAATTTCTGCTAAATGATAATAAAGTCTTTCGTATACCTCTGGTATCTGTGCTGGAGGCCTATAAATTAATCCTACTGTCATTTTCTTGAGTAGATTATCTCTAACTTCAACAAAAATGAAGTAGATTTAATCAATAGCTGTAACTTTTTTGATGAGGGATTAAGATGAGATTAACGAAGAGCAAGACACCATCGCCTTCTTTATGCACCTTATACTCTTAAACAGAGTGTACCCAGAAATTGCATATTGTAGTGGACTGAACTTTGACGAGAGGGATCAAAGATCATGAACTATATAATACTGTGATATGAAGGATGCTGTGAGTTGGCTCGCTCATGGGAAAATAATTCACATTTCTTGAGTAGTTCTGGTTTCGCTAACCTCAGAGTTTTATCTTTGTCGTCCAGACACTAAAGCAAGTGTGCCACCGTGTTTCTTTCTATATAGCGATGTACGTAATTCCGTAATTGCTCAAATTTTCCTAGACTCATTTATTCATAAAATCAAGAAAAACCTCACGAATTGCTTAACAGCAGGAGAAATGATTTCCTTAAATTCGATAGATCTATATAGCTCAGTGACATAACATTAACTATGCCATAACATACCTGAAGTTGTTCGGCACTTATCTATAGGGGAGTTGGGTGGGGTGTCTGGTATGTGGAGGATTTCTGTGATTTAAGGAGTTTTCAAATCTGGTAAATGAGGCGTTCCTATCAGCTTCATGTTCACTAGAGTCAAGGTATATGAATACGAAAAAAAAATGTGTATTTAAATCGGTGTTAGTGGTTTCCATTGTCTGAATATGGGCTGAGTGTGAGCCAAAAAAAGGAACATTTTCGACTAGTCATATTTTCTATCTGTGGGTTATAACAGATATGGGGAAATCTTGTAGTCCCCACCCAAAATAGTTATCAAGCAAATCAGGAGTGGATAGAATAGCGAATGATACAAGAAACGATTTGCCAGGTTGTCAGAAAATTTATGACTAACACGTACCCACCTACACACGGACTTTATTAATGAGATATTCAAGGCTAAAGGCAGCACCGAAGACAGTCGTGTCGTCGATAAAGAGGCTGAAACCGTCTGGTTTACAGGAATTAGCAATGTCCTAGGCAAACATTAGGAAATGCTAGAGGCCTGGTGTAGACCCATGACCTCCGCCAAGATCAATCCCTTTCGTAACTGGAGTGGTATTTCTGAGAGACGAATTGTTTCCTGTTTCCTAGGTAGCGATCAGACCACTAATAAAGATTTACTGAGGTGCTTTACCTTTATTTTGTACATTACTCCAGGGATAATTTCGTTAACTGGCTATAGTTATTCTCAAAATGTATTATATATTTCAAGTGAAGCTTTAGCACTTGCTATCTATAGATTCTCGGGCCATTTTCAGTTTATGTAAAATTAGTTTCATTAACTGGTCTTTGTTTTATTACTTCTGGTGGTTTGTAGTAGGACTGGTGTCGTCCAGCTAAACCAAGCTAGGATATAGTCCGATTCGCTGCGAGAACTATCCATGAAATAAGGTTCCCTTCCGTCCATGTTTATAAACTAAATGTGGTCTACGATGAAAGCGCTGATTTCGGATACATAAGTATTATGTGTTATACTCGGCAAGAGGCAAAGACACTAAAATCCGTAATTCATATTATCATCGGTACCTTCAAGTTTGTCAATATTCAGTTTCCATGGCATGTGGACTGTTGCAAGGCATTAGGTATTGGAGTAGGATCTGAAATTATTCCATAAACTGGTCGATATCAATCTCCCAACGATATATTTTATTAACGACTTGGATAGAAAAAGTTTATATGGACGAAGAATAAGTCACTTCCAACATCAGTGTTAATGCTTTAATTGTTGTCGCAAACTATTTCTTGAAGAACTCTACGATGCTATCTCTTTGAGAGTCCCAGCAATATCTAACCCGCTGAGCTAAAGTTTCTGGACATGCGCGCTAATGCTGATCTGAATACTTTGACAAGGTTTCGATACCGAATCCTTATGTTATAAACTTATCACTAACATATTGCAATACAGGTGACGTGGTATTTGACTGGCAACCGGGAAAATGATAATGAAATTAATCTGAGTGGTGTAAAATTATTCGCAAACTGATCTACATTATCAGATGCAATTTGAAAAATTACACTGAGATGCATTCTTTCATGACAAGATAGAATAGATGGGGTTTCACTGTGAAGTGACTTCCATTATAAATTCCTGATTGTTCATCTGTAAAATACGGGAGAAACTGCGGATGTTGAAATACTGAAATAAATAAAACTCTTCTGGTGGATATACAAACTTAATTCATCTGAGAATTCAACATCTTGTACAACACCTTGCTTGATCACCAGTATATTTTTTGTATCAACTGTCTCTGGGGCTCAGGAATGAATAATGCATCAAATAAAACACCAAGAAAAGTCAGCTCGATGTCCAAGGTAAAGAGAAATCAATATATGGTGATGGTGAGACTTCCCTCAGTCTTCTATGAATATAGAATACCAAACCACACTCCCAATTTTTCAGGGGAACTGCTGCCGTGAACCCAATTAGACCGGTATACCCTAGCCTTTGACTCTATTTTTCTATTCTTCTTTTTTCGGCAGTAGTCTTAATCTGATTTTGTCTTCCATCTAGGTAAATATAAGCCCTCTGGAGATTTGTTCAACCTTTTTATCTATGAAAATCAGCATAAGCCTTCATCCTCATGGGAAAACATATAAATGAATTAAGAACGTCCATAGAAAAAGATGTTCGGAGTAAAGAAATAGAGAAGCGTGCGTGTGAAGAAGTTAGAAATTGAGGTGTGAGATGATGTAGTCGGTGGTGGCAGGGATCGTGGTTCAAGGTGGTAGAGGACCGGGCCTGAGGATGGCAGTATAGTACGAGATGGCGGTATATTCTCTCTCTACTGACGTCCCATGGATTGCTAATAGTTCAGGGTCAGAGGTAATGGCTCAGGCCTAAGGATGACGGGCTAGGGCCAGAGATGGTGGCCCAGGCCTACGGATGAAAGTTCAAGGCCAGAAATGACGGCTCACAGCTATGTGACAACTTCGACACAAGGATGACGGCTCAAAGCCAGGGATGTCGGTTCGGGTCCCATAGATGACGATTCACGCCCATGACTGACTGCTTAATGACCGAGATGACGGCTCGGGCCCAGAGAAGACAGCTCAAAAGCAGGTATATCAGATGAAATTCAAAATTCATGGTTTGGGTCCATAGCTGATAGCTTTGAAGGAAAGATAATAATCCGGAGTATAAGCTAAGATGAAAAAAAAAAATCAAGTTCCGAGGATGACAGCATACGTTCAGAGATGATGATTTCAACAAAGATATGACAGTGCAAGTGATAAATGCTGAGGGCCAGTGATGACTGACTATAGGCAGATAATGGCTCAAAACTGGGAATGGCAATTCAGAACTAAGGATGATGGCCAAGAATCAGAGATAATGAAGCAGGCCCATAAAGATTTTTGGTTCAAAGCCGTTGAGTATGGTTCAGGTTTAAGCTATTAACACCTCATGGAAAAATTAGTCGTTTCAGAACCAGGAGGGGCAATATTTGTTTTAGAAATGATGGTTCAAGGGTAAGGGATGACACTGCAGAGCTAGATATGACGGTTCAAGGACAGATAATAGCTCAATCCCAGATATAATGAGTAAGGGCAATGGATGACGGCTCAGGCTTAGTGATAACAGCATTGATCAGGGATAGAGATGCTTGGTTACGGAATGAAT
Organism: Panulirus argus; assembly: GCA_038088735.1. Classification (NCBI taxonomy): domain Eukaryota; kingdom Metazoa; phylum Arthropoda; class Malacostraca; order Decapoda; family Palinuridae; genus Panulirus; species Panulirus argus. Next base: position 3,860 of record JAYMFT010412279.1, on the reverse strand, counting down.
CAGGACCAGGGATACCTAATTACATCATGAATTACGGCCAGAGATGCCTGTTTACAGCATGGATTAGGGTCAGACACGCCTGGTTAGAGCATGGATCAGGGCCAGAGATGCCTGGTTACGGGGCCAGAGATGTCTGACTGCAACATGGATCAGGGACAGAGACGTCTGGTTACAGCATGGATCAGGGCCAAACAGATTTAGTTACAGTATGTATTAGGACCACAGGGACCTGGTTATAGCATCGATCTGGACCAGGGGTGATTCTTTTGGTCCAGAGATGACACTTCAGAGACGGAGATGTCGGCTCAGACACAAAGATAACGATTTTTGCCCGAGGATGACTGCTTAGTGACAGGGAAGACATACTACACACACAGGAATCCGAGAAGGACAGATCAGTCACAAAATTAATAGCTCAGGGCCGTGGATGATGTTAAGTCAATCTGAAAGATAATTTTGAAGAAGGAATCATGGTTTAGGGTCAGATAGCTAAAGAAGGGATAACGGTTTAAGTCTCAAAATTGACGGCTCAGGTGTCAAAGATAACGGTTCAGGTGCCAGGGATGGCAGCTCAGGTGTTAGGGATGATAGTTAAGGAGTTGGATCCTGCAGATGACGTCTTAGACCAATAAATGATGGTTCAGAGTAAGAGGTGACGGCGCAAGCTCATGGATATCAGCTGATTGCCAAGGATTAAACAATATGAACATATAATGGCTCAGGTTCAGGAAAAAATAATTCAGAGTAAGTGATGGCAGCTGGTACCTAAGGACGACAGTTCAGAGTCAGTGATGACAGCCAGATCTGAGGATGACGAGTCAGAACCAGTGATGTCAATGCAATTTTTAGAAAAGATGGCGCAATATAAGGGATGATATAAAACGTTTATCATGACGGCATAGAGCAAAGTGACGGCTCAGGCACAAGGGTAATGGTTGAGAACTAAGGGCCGCAGCTCATATCCTGGGAATGACAACGTGGATTTAGATCAAGGTTCAGGTCCAGTGATGGCGACCCAAGTCCCAAAGACTGATGGATGAAAACCAAGGGTGAGAATCCTGGTTCAAGTTCAGGGATAATAGCCTAGAGTCATGGGTGACAACTCAGGTTCCAAGCCAGGGGTGAGGGGTTAAAGTTGAAGACTAGGAATAAAGGTTCAAGGGAAGATGTGACAACACTTTTCTCCAAGGATAACGGCTCAGAGCCAAGGACGGCGGCTCTGGTCATGAGCTGATGGTTTATAGTCAGATAGCAGCTCATGATTAGGGATGGTTGCTCACTCCATGGTTAAGGGAGGTGATGTATGACGGGAAGATGTGTGAGGCATGGCGTGACCACCTCCGGCCGTCACGGACCATTATAAGAGCCGCCACCCACTCTGCCCCATGATGGTCAGATCCTTCCTGGCCATCTTCCCATTCTCTTCCACTAATCGTCTTGTGATGATTTCACCGTGTATGGCTTCCTCTTTGAAGGCTACTCCAGTCAGCCTTTGGAGGCACTCATGACCATTTCCAGAGTCATTCAGATAAATGTATAGAGTACATAAAGGCTTTTCCTTCACAGCATTTCATCATAACGTGGGAAAGTTTCACATCAATGTTAGGTATTCTTAAAGTACCCGAGTAGTTTGAGTCACCTCTAATGTATTCTGTGGTTGTCAGTTCTGACAAGATTACGTCAAAAATTTCACTAGAAATCCTGCAAACATTTCAGGATTGATTGCCGTATATATATATTTTTCATACTTGAACAACTTTTCCCACGTTAGCGAGATAGCGCCAAGAACAAATGAAGAAAGGCTGCATCCTTTCACATCCAATCTCTAGCTGTCATGTGTAATGCAGTGAAACCACAGCTTCCTATCCAAAACCAGGCCCTACAGACCTATCCATGATTTACTGTGGTCGCTTCACATGTCCTAGTTCAGTCCAGCGACAGTACGTCCATCCCTGTATACCACATTATTCCAATTTACTCCATCTCGTGCAAGCATTTCACCCTATTGCATGTTCAGGCCCCGATTGCTCAAGACCATTTTCATTCCATGGTTCCATCTCCAATTTGGTCACCCGCTTTTCCTTGTTCTCTCCACTTCTGACTCATATGTCGTCTTTGTCAACCTTTCCTCACTCATTCTCTCCATATGTCCAAACCATTTCAGCACACCCTCTTCAGCTCTCTCATCCACAGTCATTCTATTACAAGAGCGCTCTTTTTCCCTTTTATTACATACTTGATCAATCCACTCACATCACACGTCCTCAAACATTTCATTTCCAACACATCCACCCTCCTCCACATAACCTCATCTATAAGCCCATGCCTCATATCCATATGATATTGTTGGGACTACAACACCTACAATTATAACTGTGGTTTCCCTCCCAGAAAACGACCTCACTTTCCACACATTGTTCAGAGTTCCCGGTACTTTCACCCCCTCACCCATAGTTTTCATGGTTCCATTTACTGCCATGTCCATTTTCAGGTATCTAAAACATCTGACATCTTCCAAATTCTTCCCATTCAAATTCACACCCTAAGTAACTTGTCCCACAACTATGCTAAGCCCAATAACCGTTACTCTCAACTTCCTCCTTTCATACACTCTTCTAATCACAATAACCAACTTATGCAGTTTTTCACTCGATTATGATACAAATGCTGTATCATAAGCAAACAAAAACTAACTCACCTACCGGGCCTTCTCATTCCCTTCACAATGCATGCTACCAACTACCACGCATAAGGTCCCAGGTTCGACTCCTTGCTGTTAGAGGGCATTATGTGTTCTTTGAAAGTGCGCGTTCATATACAAATTATTCGTGTTCATATACCGCCGCGTTTGACTGTAATTTCTGTAAAATTCTAACTGTTTTAATGTGAGCCTGATGCGATTTAACCGGTCTCGACCCCGTTGCTCATGGATGTATAAAGAAAGGTATTCGATTAATAGTAATCAAATAGTCATTTCCCAGCCAGGAGCGATCATAGCAGAGCGGTTAGCATTCCCAACTACCACGCAAAAGGTACCGGGCTTGAAATCCTGCTGTTGGAGGAAATTTGGAGTTCTATAAAAGTACGTGTTCATACGCATTAAATTCGTATTCATATATATCCGAGTTTGACAGTAAGTTTTGTAAAATCCTAATTACTTGTAATGTGAGCCTATTGGGATTTAACCGGTCTAGACCCTGTTGCTGTTGCATGTGAGACGAAGGGCATTCGATTACTAGTAATCGAATAGCCGTTTCCCTATTAGGGGCGATCATAGCCGAGCGGTTAGCGTTCCCAACTACTGCACAAAAGGACCCAAGTTCGATTCCTTGCTGTTGGAGGATATTATATGTTCTATGAAAATGCGCGTTCATATGCACTATATTCGTGTTCATATACCTCCGCATATGACAGTAAAATCTGCAAAATGCTAACTACTTGTAATGTGAGCCTGATGGGATTTCACTAGTCTAGACCCCGTTACTCATGAATGTGAGACGAAGAGTATTCGATTAATAGTAGTCGAAGAGTCGTTTCCCTCTTACGGGCAATCATAGCCGAACGGTTAGCGTTCCCAACTACCACACAAAAGGTCCCAGGTTTGAATCCTGGCTGTTGGAGTTCATCATGAGCTTTATTAAGGTGCGTTCATAGGCACTATATTCGTATTCAAATACGTCCGCGTTTGACAGTATGTTCTGTATTATTTGATGGGCTATTTCTAACGGGGGCTTTCTTAATGGCGTTGTCATATATGAAAACTACTTGCACACTAAATCTTTTGAGAATGTGAACACATACAAGAAAATTCTTATGGAAGTGTGCGTTCATATGCACTATTTCGCGTTTCATATATATGT
>JAYMFT010412268.1:0-18173 GCA_038088735.1 Panulirus argus | reverse complement strand
TCATATATAAGCAGCATATTGTCAGGCGTGTTGAGGTCTGATGTGCCAGGATTTCATCATTAAAGATATAGGATTTGCTACAGATATACGAGTTTACATGAGAAAGACAGACAACAGGAGGCCTGATTGGGCCCACGACTGGGATGTTTGTTCAAAAAGAAGAAAAAAAGTTTAACTTCACAAGAAAATGTAATTCCGCTCAGTATTTTTTTTTTTTTTGTTTTTTTAAAGCCATCACCCACCTCCCGCTGCTGCACATGAGCCTTCTACTGTCCCCGTTACCGCTGTCGTTTATGCAGTTTATGAGATCTGCTGACGGTGGTGGTGCCCTTTAGAGACCAGATTATGTGGTACTGACAGAGGTCGAGTCGCCTGCGGTAGGAGCCTGGTGGAGGACGGTGGGTCAGTTCTCACGCCGGGAGGAGGAGCTGAGGTCGTGTGTAACATGCAGGAGGCGACCAGCTGAACTGGTAACGGCTGTGGGGGTGACTGGGGCGCTTGCTAGTGGAAGGTTCTCCCACGGCTGTTGATAAAGTCAGGGACTGACGGAAGTGTGGGTACGCCCCTCGTTTCTGACAACCTTCGTCGTCATGAGATAGCTTTAAGGCTAGTCTCCTAGCTTAAGGTTAGTCTCATAGCTTAGGGATACTCTCAGCTAAAGGTCAGTCTCACAGTTGAAGGTTAAACTTATAGCTTAAGGTTAGCAGCTTAAGGTTAGTCTCATAGCTTAAGGATACTCTCAGCTAAAGGTTAGTCTTACAGCCTTAGGTTAGCAGCTTAAGGTTAATCTTATAGCTTAAGGTTAGTCTCATGGCTTAAGAATGGTCTCGCAGCTTAAGGATAGTCTCACAGCTTAAGATTAGTCTCACAGCTTGAGGTTAGTCTCACAGCTTAAGGTTCGTCTCATGGCTTAAGGATGGTCTCACAGCTTAAGGTTAATCTCACAGCTTTGTTATGAACTTCAAGGGAATGAAGATGTCGCAAATCAAACAATAGATGAATGGTGTGATAAGTGATCACAGATCGTACAGACATGTGGGTAGAATTAATTGTCATTACTTATGCCAATTTCTTGACTGCGTGGACATGGTTAGGGTCAGGATGACCAAGGACCTGAAATGCAGAGCGGATACATAATTTCATGGTTTACTATGGACACCAGTATCAATGTCGAGGTAGATGTCCACTGACCTTTGGATTTGGACTTACACTTGTAAGAAGACTCTCCATAAACAAGAGACCCCAATTGAGTTTCGTCGGATAACGGCGAAATGGCATTGTTCAGCGGTATAACCACTCATATCCGTCAATTTTTTTTCCTCCTCAAACCTCCCATATTACTGGTAATATCAACACAATACATTTTCCCAACAATAGATCACACCACCAACCGGCGGTTTCTATCCTGCAAAGGAAATAGTTGAACTTTTGGCAACTGTGTATAGGGTTAGTCATCGTGCATCAGGCATCTTCCTTGGCGTGAGTACAGACAGGAGACAGGACCGGCCTTTTACAGCATGGGTTTAGCCCACGTAAGTCATGTGCTTATAGCGCAATTACTGACAGTATTTCCTTTAAAATGTCTTTGAGACTAGAAAAGAAGAATAATGCAACATAGTAACCATATAAAACAAATCATGAAACCACAAATTTTGTTAAAATAAAAAAGATGTATGTTAAACATAACAAAGTTTAGGCATCGTATATTTCGTTGTTTAGTTGGTCAAGTGGAAGCCTTTGTGCGAGTCGCGTTAAGTCTGTCAAAATTTTGTCTCGAGTCTTCTGATCATCAGAATGGCTTTCTCAGGGCAATAACCAACATTGATATCCTTTCCTGCCTTACCAGTGCCTGTTCATCATGTCTGAGAGACGCTGAAGAATCCCACGTTATGGCCCTGGGTATGTAACAAAACCTGGCGCTGGGGTCTGATCTCCAAACTTCCCCTCCTGTGGCTTCCCTCCGTACACCTAATATCCTCTCTGGCCGATTTGTGTACGTGATTTTTGATGGACTCACCCCTTCCTCTTGTAATGGACCCTCCTCGCCCTCATTAACGGTGTTCCTCAAGGTTCCGTCTTGTCTCCCCCGTACTTTCTTTGTTCTATCAGGGATCTCGTTCCAATATCACCAAAAACTCATATTCAATGCTTCGACGCCTTTTATGTAAAGTGGTATTTATTGGTAGAAACAGAACAAATAATAATGATAATAATAATAATAATAATAGTATTAATAATAATAATAATAATAATAATAATAATAATAATAATAATAATAATGATAATATTGATTAAAATAATAATAATAATAATAATAGATAATAATCATATTAATAATAATAATTTTATTACAATACGTAATTTGGAAGTTTCATATAAACATCAGTTACTGGGAGTTTGACCGCCATGGTATACTGTATGAAACATCTTAACATAGCATTCTAAAGAGATGAGCATTTCTCGTCATGTTTAAAGATTAATGATATAGACCCTGAATATCAAACCTGATCTATAAACACATAATGACCTGGTTGAACTGGTTCATTGGTTCGTTGTCAGTGTTACCTTACGTCCAGCCAGCAATAGCGTGTCATCAGACTTGCATATCCGTATTTCCAATCGTTATCAACTTCAGGGAAGGCATGGAAAGAGGGCATATTATCCGCATATCCCTTGCCTCTCTCACTGCACACATGGTGGTGAGGGAGCGACGCGGGGCGGGAGCGGCCAGGCTAGAAATAATTCCAGTTTTCTTCCATCACTCTCAGGGGTTAGGAACATGCAAGACTTGGGGGGGCGTCACCCAAATTTCTTGAGTGCTCTAAGTTTTTTCCTCCACACTGATGGCTACGTCTAGTGTACAGCAGCTCCAGTGTTGGTACCATTCAAGATATACCAGTAGTTTTCAAGATATACTGAGGTCCCTTATTACATGATAATCGATGTGTGAGCAGTTATTATTCAACCGAATCTTTCTGGTGACATTTTGTCTTGTAAGGGGACGTCTGTTGAGGATTTTGGCTTTGTCAGCAGCGATGACGAGTCTATGGTGTTCGGTATTCGTGAGGATGGACCGAAGAAGGTCGTCGATTGGGATATTGAAGAAGATAGGGCTTAGTGCCGAGTACCAAGTTCAGACTCGTTGATGTCGTCTCTGTGTCCCTGAAACAGAACAGATGACATTCTGTTGGACAGGTAACCTGAGATCCAGCGCAAAAGCCAGCCTCCTATACCCATTATAGCAAGTATCACGAGTCAAATGGCATTATCAAAAGCAGCTTTAATTTCAAGGAAGGTGGTGTAAATATTGACAGTTATTGTACTCTGGCTAGAGAGTAAAAAAAGTTGTAATGCAGTGATGCATGCTATTTGTGTGCATAAAATTATATAGACCGGGAGACTGATGCTCTCTTGTTCTGCGTGGAAGACGACTGAGTACCATCCTTTCAAAGGTTTTACATAAATTCTCAAGGGTATATGTCTAAAGACATCAGCTGAGTTGGTTGACTGGGTCTGGGTATTGGAATGATAATAAGGCTGTTCGTCCAGGAGGCAGGTAGAGCTCCTGTCACACGTTATGTGGTGTGAGAAGAGCTATTGCCATGTACGTTGCGTAGGAGCCGTCAGATTTCGTAAGTGATCCCATCCTCTCCTGGGTAACGTTGCTTTGCCTTTGGTCAGCGCTGCGTCAGGTTACAGATTCAGTAAAGAGGATACTGCTGTAGTCATCGTGCCCTTTGGTCATCACGAAGTAAGGTAGTCTATATCTGTATTCACGCTCAAGCTGTAGCCTAGCCTGCAGCTCAGACGGTAGGTCTGCAACACTAGCCGCAGTGGCCCGGGTATTAGGTTGGACGTTGGCTCTCTGTAGGTGTGAATGAGAGACCCGACTGGTTTTCCTATCTTTAATTCTGTTCATCTTTCTCCACGTTCTGCTGATAGTAGTGTATGCGCGTTCAGTCCATCAACAAATGTTTTCCCAGTCCGTTACCTAACTTCGGCCTTGCTTTGCTAGGCAGCTGCTAACCAGGTAGACTGGAACAGTTACAACGTTACTGGCGTGCTTACTTCCCGTGTCAAGTCTGCCAGACCAGAGGAGGCGGCTAAGACACTTTGGAAGAGCCAGGCTGGTCCACAGATTACGGCATGGAAGCAATGTCGATTTCCAACACAATTACTTGCAGGTTCCCAGCTCCTGAGGGTGGATTTAAACGACCTTTTCAACCTCTATGAGGTCGACTCCTTAGTCTATCAATCAACCTGTTTCTTGCCGAAGAATGCCACAATGACCAGGCACACACACCACGTCAGGTTGACATTTATATACCTGAAGCAGATGTATTGATAATACTGCTCAGTGCTTCATTCATCTTTACGCCAGATATTATGGCATAAGAGCAGTTTGCAAATCATGAAAAAAAGATGATTGATCTGTCAGTGAATTATGTACTCTTCCTCAACAGCCAATAATTCCTCGTAAGATAAATCTGTAGCTAAGCAGAGAGTACCAGACGAACATTCAAGAGACTGGATATTTATACCCACATATTCATCCCTGAAGGAGCCATCTGTGTGTGAGTGGACGAACGACAAATTGGTTCTCGATAATTTCTCGGAAGGGTCTTGTGTACATACCTGGGGGTCTCCGGCACCGTCGATATTTTTAGCAGCCGGTTCCGTTATGATAATAATTTCAGGAAGGTTCTATAGACCTAACTTATGCAGTACCTGTGTGTGTTATTCCTTGGCATTTAGACCAGAATTCCGAGCGAGGAAGTGGATTCGACGGTACACAGACCCCGATACTCGTCAGACAACTGCCCGTAACAGTAGTTGGTTCCTTATCTTTGCTGAAGATCAGTCACTTGCCAGGATCGTCATCAATTCCTTCAACTTTCAGTCTAACATCCACTATGCTGAATGCATCGCAACACCTGAATGTCATTCGTATTCTATATCATTCTCAGGCCACTTCAACTATGCATATGATCTTCGGGGTCCCTCAAGCATTGTTGGTCGGTCGGTTGTTTGGGAATTGATCTTACCAGCTGCGAGGATAATTAAGGCCGTCAGCGTCCAATTACAACCACTTATCCAACAACCTTGATCACCTTCTTCGTCTGGGGTTCGCAAGATGCCAAGGCCTTGTTCAAGCTCCAGGTATGAATACCTCACGACCTCAAGCAAAATTGAGGAGTTTCTCCAAGTGGGAAAAGACTGACGCCGTTGTTGGTCAAGGTGTCCGTCCACAACCACAGGATTACGTGCTCGCTCGGCTGGCACTGGCTTCTGTAAATCCCAGCGTTTTTATATGTAAATTGTTTTATACTCTCTCTCCCCGATCGTTGTTTGCTGGTTTGCGACGACAGTACGACAAGTTATTTTGAATTGCCTTTCTCGAATGGTGTGAGAAGCCCTGTCTTTCTATACAGGTCAGGGCCCTCCACTAACTTGACGCCCCTCGAGGACGACGCGACGGTACAACTCAAGAACGAGAACAGGACCTTGAGTGTGATGGTCAGCTCATCATACCCCAGGGTCGTAAGGTCGTGCTCTGGGGTCGTAAGGTCGTGGTGAAGGGTTTAACTGACCCACGACAGGCAGGTGTGAGTGTGTGTAACCTTTGTATTTACCATTTTTTTTTTTACTTCAGCTGAGACGACACGGTCAACTGAGGCGCTAATCAAGGCCATTCCATTAACGCAATTTTATATATATATATCCTAGCCTGAGCCAGGAATCCATTTTATCGACCAACCCCTAGGGATGGATGAACAGCTGGGTTGACTGTGGACTCTGCGACTGCCACAACCACGACTCGAACCTATGCGCTCGACCCTGGGCGGGCGGACCCGTGAACGCACCTCGGACAGGAACGCTTAACTGCTACACCACGGGAGTCCATTATCAAGCATCGCTAGACTAGCACATTTGCCGTGATGAATGCCATATCGATTCCATATTTTCATGGAAATAACTATAACGTGGGACTATGTAATAATAATTAGCAAATTTATTACATTCACGCTTAGCAACCCAAACAAAACGAGTCGTATAGAACATTTCGAAATTCATTGGTCCTATTTGGAATGATACGTATTTTCTTTTACCTATCGCAAATTTAGCTAAAGTTCCATCCGGACAATCGACTTGGGATCAGATGAATTGCAGGTCAGTAGTACACTTCTATCCCTAAAGTTCATCGTTAGAGAACTGGATCCCTAGCAATGCAAACCTTCAGGTCTCCTGTCTAGACATTGCCAATACGATAAGAACTATTACTACAGTCTCAGCATCGCATATATCTGGCTACAAGAACGTAAGACTAGGTTCACGAGACTAGGCTGTACGAAAGTAAAACTAGGCTACACGAACGTAATACTCGGCTTCACGAACATAAGACTACGCTACACGAACGTTAGGCTAGGCTACACGAACGTTAAACTAGGCTACACGAACGTAAAACTAGGCTACATGAAAGTTACATTAGGCTACAAGAACGTTATGCTAGGCCACACGAACTACTAGGCTACACGAACGTTAGGCTAGGCTACACGAACGTAAAACTAAGCTACACGAACGTTACATTAGGCTGCAAGAACGTTAGGCTAGGACACGAACGACTAGGCTACACGAACGTTACATTAAGCCTACGAGAACGTTAGGCTAGGCTACACGAACGTTACATTAGGCTACAAGAACGTTAGGCTAGGCTACACGAACGTAGACTAGGCTACACGAACCCTGTGTACCATCCTCAGGCAGGGTCTCTGAGAGGAGGTTGCGGCAGGGGGCTACAACGTACCCGGGCCCGGGGGGTCCAAAGGGGGCCCGGGAATTTCCTTGGGTCTCAGAAAATGCAGAAAATCAACAGAGCGCTGCTCCATTCCACACACTCTCTCTCTCTCATCTTCTATATCCTTTTTGGCCTTACAGCTCATGGCATAAAAGCGTAGTGGATCAAAACAGAATGCCTAATGGAGAAAGGAAGGAAGGGGGCCAGAAAGAAACTTTGAACCCCCTGATAAAACTCCTCTTACGGACCCTATTGCCGCTCAGGGATACCAAGCAGCAGCTGCAGGGGGTCGAGTGGAAAATGACCACCTTGGTCTACATCACCGATACCCTCCAAATTGGTCATCCCAGAGCCTCAACGCCCACCAGATACAGCTGACCTTTCAAAAACTAGTTAAAAAAAAAAAACTATAATGTCATCTATTCCTGGACGCCTACCCAGGGCAAACCACAACCCCCTGCGTAGGAGAGATACATCGGAAGTTAAGGACTCTATAGCCACAAATGCTGTGGCGGGAGAGGAGAGTTTTGAGGTGTCACGGAAGCCGCCCTGACTGTTGCCGTAGGTGGACGGGTTTCGCCCCAACAGACAGCCAGCCAGCCCCGCGCTGCTCTCCGCTGTGCTGACGAGTGACTACTTCCTGTGTTGGCTGAGGTACAGCCACAGTCATTCGTCTTCCGATGCTTCAAACTACTCCCGTGAAGCTTCAGATACATCTCATAAACCCGGAATTTGCTTTAACGAAAGTTTGGGGTCACTGCTCAGCAGAACGTATCATGAACCCTCGAATCTGTCTCGTGAACCCTGACAGGTCTCTCAAAAGCCTCGAACCCCTGGAAGATGGACGATCGAATGTCCCATGAATACTCAAACATGTCCAAAAACTGAAATATATATATGACACCGCAGAACTTTATACCTCTGTCGTTATATATCTAATTTTCAATTCAGAACACCTTTTGAAGAAAGGTACCTAGTGTTACCCAAGACCTCTTTCCTGAAGCTCCTGCAGCTCCAAGGCTGCACTACTTACAGTACCAGGGAAATGATGGTCTCATTTGGAAAAAAGTTTTGTAAATACTTTACTCCCAAATGATACAGCCTCGCTGTAAGTGGCGTTTCACTCGAAATGTAATCTCAAGCGGACAGAGTCCGGGAACACCGCTTACTGACATGTACGGGTGTTACTGGCGACTGAATCCCGCTTTTTTCTACTAGTTTCCAAAAAGTTTCACTGAAACTGGACCAGAGGGGAACGACTCAACGTCTGTCCGAAATACACCCATACATCCTTCCCCCATGAGAAAAGTTCCTTAAAATGAGGCATAACACCTGGCCATCCACAACCTCTCCTCTACTTTTCATTAGGATTGGGTGAAGGGTGTAGTCATTTTCTTTGTTGCTTAATCAGTGCCGAAAATTGTTGATACCGACTTTAATAATCTTGTACTGTGCTTCTCTAAGCAATTACATACGCCGTGTGTACATAATATAACCTAATACCGACTGGTCCATGGCTATACTTCTTAAAATACACAATCGGTGTTTTATTTTACAGACAGAAGACATCGTAAAAGTATATTCAAGATTGTAAAATGTTTAGTTGGTCTTAATTTTGATGTTTATATGAACGTGCGATTCTCAAGATTTGCTACAGCAACCGTCGAGGAATTTGGAGGAACCAGCATAATCTCTTGGACCAAAGGAAGTCAAATTCCACACAATTAGACAAATACAGTAATCGTAGCCAGAGGACAACACGGTTCCGTCACTGACGACTGCCGCTAAGCTAAGACCGAAAATTGTTTTACTATCAATGGCTTCATGTATTCCGGACCAACTAATGTGTTCATCAGTAGTGCCAAACACGCATCGTCGACGGCTGCCAGCAGTTTTCATGACAAGCGAAAGTGTGTAAGAGGCATCCCAGGGGGTCAAGGGAAATATACATACATACAGATAGCCTAGCTGAACTATTGACGACTTGTCTCATCCGACGGTTGGTTTCGGGGAAAATCCACACTCCTAGAAAATCAACAAATGTGCAATTGTCTAATGCTGCTTATACGAAAGATTTAACCCTCATTGCAACTAGGTCTCCTGTCAGTAGTGCATTCGAATAGGTACGTTAAGTTTGATGGCGCCAGCGAGCCATCATGGCAGGGTACCTGACATTCTCTCTCTCTCTCTCATACCCACTACGGAACCCACCTGCATAACCAGGGCCGCCAGACACTCGACAGTGAGAAGGAACTAAAGACCTTTGGCCACGCTGGAGAGACATTGGTTGACATTTTGCCTGTAACTTATTGATAATCACAGTGTTGCCGAATCCATTAACCTGGAGAATGCTGAAGTGACTGGGGAACAACTCATGGGTAGAGAAGAGAGAGATCCATGTATGTAAAGCCCTCAGAAAATACATGTAATGCCCCAGATTGTCAAGTGCGATAAACTGTTATTACGCTCCAAGACCATATAGTAAATGTATCAGATCACACGTTTCCAGCCACCTACATTGGCATTACCATAGTGTAATGATGGTGGTGTGAAGACTGACTTTGGACAGCACAACTACAGGCACTGGGGAATGCACACTGTCCCAACCAACAGACTAAAAAGCCATTGCCACTTGACTTCAGCTGCTCAAGTCTCCAAAGTAACCTCCATAAGAGAACGTGTGTGCACAAGTGTAGACTATAACTACACCTGTGTCACATTACTGAACCAGCAGGCAAAATTATTGCCAGGAAATGTCAACATCAACATTCACCACAGCACTCGAGATGACCATATGTAAATTGTGCTCAGTGTGTTTGGCTGCGAGACGCCAAATGTAACTAATGTGTGGCAGAGTTTACATCGTCTATCAGGAGCAGCCAGAATGGCATCGTGACGTTGCGACAGAGGTAGTCTGTACCACTGCATCACCACATTGTGGTGTTCGTGGTACAACTGAAATTTCAGTGACAGAGGGAGTTAGAATTGACTACATGTATCAGCATATGTAACGTATCCATTTGCATGTTTTGTGCTCGATAGTAATGCATGCATGAGCATATCAAAGTTTATTTCATTAAAGCTGTTGAGAATGCTGCATGATCTCTGTTGTACCTCCTTCCCCCATGGTCTAGTGTAACATCTCTTGACGTTGTTGTGTTACATAATATTTGAATAACCACAGAAGTAGAAATATATTTACTTTGATTAAAGCTTAAGTACCTTATCTTTTGATTTGTATAATACCATTTTTGGGTTTTATTTTCGATGAATTAAGGTTGACAGTACATCAATGTCAAATGAAATTACTTATTTCCGTATTTCTTTCGGTTCCCACAAAAAGAGGCACCAGTGGCGAGTTGCACCAGACGTTTGAGCAATAGAAGCGACCACACAATTTTGTTTAATTTAGCTTTGAACCAATCCTTGCGGCCATAGACGTATATCAGTAACTTGTAAACGAACTAACAGACTAATAGAATCACACTTTCCATCCACTAATTCAAAAGCATGATCACGATTTACATAATGAAGGTTTACAAGTTTCAGGTTGGTACTAGGTACAAGTATTCAGGTAGAAGTCTCAATAGAAAATATTTTGTTCAAAAATTTGATCTAATGAACAAATTTGAAGGAAAATGTCGACCGGAAGGAATTTATTTAGAGAAATATTGGGGAAGGAGACCAGGTGACCTGTCCACTTTGCAGAGACAATGCCAACTAATTAATTGATAGTTTGTGCTTTATGCTGAATCATCTGTCAGGGTCATCAAGGCCGTCAACAAGCTACTGCATCCACCACCCAGGAAATCGAATTCCTTCAAGTGTAAAGATAATTCCAGGAAAAAATGTATACAGCCCTTTGTTCTTGGGTCGAGGGAATTTGCCCTAAGAGGCATATTTAAAGATTAGGGAGAAGACAGGAAAAAGTATTCAAATTCTCAAAAAAAAAAAAAAATAATTGTTAACTAAACTTAACATGATAAATCTAGAGTTATTTTTGGGCCTAATCTCGCGCTTCGTATTTAGTGAAAAAAAAAATTTATTTGATATATTCATCGCAAAGATCCAGGAGAAAATGAAAACCCAGCGCCATCGATGAACGGTTTGTCAACTTGAATTTAAATCTATTGGTAAGGTGCTCCTACCCCCTGCGTCCAATCTGTGTAAAGCAGCTATAGAAATACACATCTTCCGGGCAAGATAAAAACTATCCTGGTCTGTGTCGTGGCTCCCAGACAGGAAAAAGAGAGACGTCAACTTGGGTTAATAAATGTCACAGCAGAAGAGTTTGGATATATATGCACAGTGTAGCGTTCGCTGGAGTCAGGAAGCGCTGGTGGAGAGGTCGCACCCAGGGTGACACCTCCGTCAGGAAGGTCGGCCACCGAACTACAAGAATCAAGGCCATATATTTTTTCTTACAGCTTCTGCACTTGTTCCTCGCTTTCATTTTGCCTTGGAATAGCAACCCTTGCTCTTACATTCTCGTCATAGACTTTGGGGCAAGTTAATCTTAAAATAAAAGTTTCCTTGAGCAAAAAGATACCTTGTTGAATATTCCGACTTTTGGATACGTAAAAATTGGTAGATAACATCAATTTGGAATTCTTAACGCCATTAGTTACAAGTCTCATGACCATAGCCTTTCGTAAATTCTGCCATCACTATAAATTACTTTCAGTGCAATGGGACTTCAATTTTTATCTTTTCCCCTCCCTGAAGCTCCCTCTGCCGTTCTAAAGCATATGACTGATGTTACGAGACTGTGGTATGATATAACCTTAGGTATATCTCCACCCTTAGGAGCTCAGAGTTCATGCCACAACGAAGCGGACAATAGAGTCGTGATGAATGAGCTAACATTATCTTTAAAAAGTGTCCCAGTTAGACTAAACAGGCGAATGGAAAGCCTTATCAGATTACTGACAATATCAAAACTAGTTCAATTATTTATTGGAAACGTTCAACACAAGGGCAACAGACACAGAATACGTCGGTAATCAAAACTGTCAACTGGCTTAACCAGGAAGCCAATGAATATCCAGGTTTGAAACGTTAAAATCTTATTATTCTGTATTTGTCAGTTTGGTTTCCTTCGGCAGATTTGTCAAATTAATAGTTTCTTAAACCCAATCTGGTACAAGAATAAAACCATCTAGCAAATGTGAGAGAAGTGAATACTAGTTCTCTTGATCATGACATTTCTTAGCTAACCTAAAGTGCTATACAGCAAGACTCTATATGGGTTTTGTTCAA
The DNA here is from genome assembly GCA_038088735.1 of Panulirus argus. Lineage (NCBI taxonomy): Eukaryota > Metazoa > Arthropoda > Malacostraca > Decapoda > Palinuridae > Panulirus > Panulirus argus. The sequence goes on along the minus strand of JAYMFT010412268.1, from coordinate 6,118 downwards.
GGGTACAGATACCTGATCAAGTCAGTTCGTATTTTACTATTACAAAGTCACTGAAATCTTGTATAGGTGGTATACCTCAAGCTGGTACGATCTTCACCCGTTCCACTATCAGCATCTTAAGGATAATGGGGTCTGTTGGGATCAAAGGCGAAGGTGTGCTGCACCACATCGACTTGGATGCCACGTTCGCTCGAATACTGTAGGAAGAAATAGATAGTCTTGCTCAAAGAAAATGTTTATCTTGTCACAAAAGGAGAAAAGCCCCACATTCTACTATCTTAATCGTTTATGTGCGGCAATTATATTAGCTGACCAAGACACGGGTTACCAAAAAGAAACCAACAAAATATAGAAAAGCTTAAAAGATGTGGCCAAGGATCATTCAACTTTCGGTGGCCCGTGGCAAACTGGTCCAACTCCTCACCTTCAGGTCACCATCCTCGCTGAAAGCAAACTTGCACACATGCCGCCGGAAGCAACGGTCGAAGCAGCACTTCTCGTACACCTGGCAAGCCCCGTCCGTAGCACAGAACTGTCAAGCACAGATTATAATCTATGACATATGTGCCACAGAAGGAAAATAAAAAAACTGCACGAATTCATTCTTAATCCATTCTAGATTAATGAATAACTACCGACATAAACCTATGCATACCTACCATGCTGTAAGACCTATCAATTGCTATAAACGATCGTAAGTGACAAGTCTAAAATATCGTGAAATCCCAAGTCATCAATGGAATAAATTTCATTACACTTACAATGTGAAATTACACAACTTTTCCAAACGTAAATTGTTTGCAAAAGTTATATTACCCGAATGAAACTAGTATTTCGGTCCTGGTGAATTATTTGAATAAAAGCGTACCAGTGTTGTCAACAATGCAGCATTGTTGAGCTAGATAATGATAGGAAATACCATTTCAGGTTAAAGGAAAGACCTCTAAAATGTCATAACTGGCAGAATCCAAACTAGAGATATGGGTCTTGTGTCATTCAAGTCTTTAACTGTTCGGAAACAACTGTATAGGCGACAAAGTCAACCACTGCTTACAATAAATCTAACACCTAACACTATATATATCTCTCCTTTACGTCTATCGACTCCCAGGATCACGTCATTTTGCGACCAATCTAAAAACATGTCATCAATATAATTGTGAAGACGGCGTGTAGGATTGGCTGGTAGATTATTCAGATGCAGTAGTAATGTTGGTCAAGTTATATAGGCAGACGACATAGTCCAAGCGAGGACGCTTGGCCTTAACAAAATGAATTGGTCCCTTTGACAGCTTTTGAAGGATAGCAAAACATGGTGCTTCCTGTCTATCCACGCTCCGTCAACACCCCGTACAGGAAACAGGCAAGAGGAAATACCTCGTGACAGATAAAAATAAAAATGACTAAAAACTGGGGTCAGCAGAGACGAGGGAAACAGTCAGGAAAAACTACAGATGGCGGGCAGACCTGAACGCGCGCCATGTCGGTTGGCTGTGGGTCAGGCTAACTTGCTGAATCATATAATAGTATTACTGTCATGCAACGCCGTCAGGTGCTTGCTTGCAAGGGTAATTCAAGCTTTTTACGTTCTTACGTAACTTTTTTTTTGAGGGAAGGATTTAGATCAATGTGTATTTATTAAAAAGTTTTTGTATCATTGGATCCTTCCATACACAAATGTATTCGGTTAGGTCCAAGTCATGACGTCTGAAGTTGCTTCTGAAGCAGAGCGAGAGGTTTCGTGGGAACGATCCACTTCAAACGATGTAAATAGCCTCCATTTTCTAGGTCTAAGTTTCTTATTCAGTTACGGTTAAACTACAGTCAACAGTTCTCAAAACAAATTTACGTTAGGATGTTAACTCTTTTACTGCAGCAGTAGTTAAGATCCAACATTCATTCATTCATTGTGGAAGGTTAAACACAAAAAATTAGAAATGAATGCTTTTCCCCGATTACAGAAATAAGTAACTTTAACGAGAGAATGGTCCAGCTAGACATCGTTAAGTGTGTTGGCAGCAGGCCAACTTTGCTAGACGTAAGAAAAATCGCTTTTCACTCTCAATCGACTTTTGGTACTCATTACGTTCAATAATATTGTTATAAATTTAGGATGTGTATGAATTATGATATTTGGGTTTATGGTAGATATGTCTAACCATATTTTCTATGAATTAATAGAACCCAGTAGTATACACGTTTTAATAATGTTATGTTAACCAATGGTAAATGTCAAATGCACATCTGAACGAACCATCTTACGAGAGAATTTTACAACAGGATCCTTATGCTTACCAATTGCACTGAAAAGATAATTATTAGCAATGACTGGGGAAAAGAGGATGGCGTTGTTTGCCATGACATTATTACGAGCGGAAAGAACCTTCGCTGATCGAGCTTTTACTAAATAATACTACATTTATTCAATTTGTTTCACATAAAAACAAATTGAAACTCTGTGGATCCAGAGCCATGTCATAATACACATTCAGTCTCACGGTGACAGAAGGACGAAGATACGACTCTTCAACCGCACGAGGGAAAGTACAGGATATCAAAATGTCTTGAGCGGAGAAGACCCACCTCCGGAAAGTCAGGGAAGATGACGCCATTTTCATCGACGCGCGGCAGGGAGTCTGGCAGCGGCTTGTGTGTGGGTGTGCAGATTGCCCGGGTGGCAGGGCAGTAGCCCAAGTGCTCTGAAAAGAGAGATTAAAATAAACACAAGAACCAACGGCAAAGGCACAAATCTTCTCGGTATAAAGTCCAATTTCTTCATGTCAAGTGTCACCATCATATCCAAGTGTCGAACTGCTGTGCTCAAGGTGTTTAAGAATGGGCACAGAACCAGCTACTAAGACTACAGAACCAGCTACTAAGACTATGAATCTTGGATGGCAAAGATATATTACAAGAGATCAATTCTAAACGTACCCACCTAACCTGGGAAAAAGACAGTTTTACTCTATTTTATCCAATATCCAACAATGTCTTAAAGGCTCTTTAGGATAAGTACGTGTTTATTTCTGTCAACCCCATTGTCGGCAAAATTATCCAAAGCCACCAGACTATGTAACCTAGAATAGAGACACTATGCACTGCAAAATAATTTGTACTTGTTCCTTATCCGACAACTCAAAGCTAGTTACGAAAAGTTGAGAAATGTGGTGAATTACGAATTAATGTAAAAATATCCATAACCTATGAAAATTAGCTCATTACCATGACATCTTTCATAGAAATTAGACATCTGTTTTGTTCTTATAACTAGTGCTGCTGTCATTACCTATTTACATTGTACATAGAGGGAATTTTTCACCCGTGGGGCTATCTCGAATATTATCTGCTTTCATACCATAATTTCTATATGCTGTACGAGTTAATAACTTTAGGCATTTCTTATTCTGTTATCCACCTTTCATACTACAGAAGCAGTTCACATCTTTCTTAAATATGTTTCTCGCTTAATTTCATGTTCTGTCTAGCTGCTCTAACTCTACTTCTGGAACCGTTTACTGTTGATATCGCGTGCGTTCATGTCTGATAAAAATGTTTTCAGTTTTTTTTTTCGAAAATATTTTTACCTCAATTTTTGTCAAACTTTTACAAAATTGTTCAATACCTTTCACAAAGACAGGAATTTTTCATGAACATTTGCACAAGCACAAATTGCTAATGAACTTTCACGTAAGAAAAGTTGCTCAATAACTTTGAGACGAGAAGAGCACGGCTGCGCTAATTGAACTAGTCTGTAGACACCATTGTGACATTTGTCTCTTATATGGAAAGTTAAGAAGCGTTTAGAGATTTTGCTTCGAATTATTCTGTTTGCCACCATATTCCCCTCCCAACATGTATTTGTAGGATTAAAGGAAAAATAACTACCATTCTTCCTTCAATTTCCAAGATCTCGGTCAAATAAATCAAAGTCAAGGAATTGTAGTGTGTTTATACACAGCCACAACTTCCTAGACTAAAGTTGAATACTAAAATCATATTATATACATAATGTATGCAATAGATCCACAGAAAAATGAAACACGATAAGTTCCCAGGTTCACTTTTGTGTAATGATCACATTACACGAAAGTGCACTTGGGAACTTATCGTGTTTCATTCTCCAGTGGATTTATTGCATATAATAGATCACGCACACCACTGCAACCTCTTATAGTACATAGAACAAGTAGTTTCACCTGTGGGGTCGTTGAAGTGGTCGTCTCGGCAGCAGTAGAAGTGGTCGTCGGGGGTCCGGCACCAGTACTGGCAGTTGCTGGGCGGCGCGTGTGGGTGGGGGGGAGAGGAGCCCAGTGCCGCCCCCAGCACCACCACCCACATCACACCCACAACCGCTGCACTGCAAACCTGTGAACAGAAAACAGGTTTATTTTGCAAGTTCATAGACACCATTCACTCTAAACGTCAGTAGTAATACAAATTTATATCTTTCAAAGATAATCATTCAACTCAAAACCCTGTAGTACATGTTTATTAGTTTATTCAAAGTCATTAGCATATGAAAAGCATGAAATGTACAGTTCATTTACCACGTAGTAAATATGTAGAGAATTAGTTTCACAAAAAAAAATTTCATATTTACAGATTCTACTTTCCATTTGTTTTCAGAACCGGCTGTTATTCACCCATCACCACTACGGGAATGACCAACTTCTGAGAGTTGTAACAGAAACTTAAACATATTTTTCAATGTACATTTTTTTCCCACTTCTTTGGAGTATTTAGATTTTTTTTCCAAAAATTCCGATTACAAGTAATCCGTGACTACAGCTGCAGCAATTTTCCTTCAAAGCAGAGATCGCCAGCAACTCCATATATACACTCAAAATGAAACTAGGCCTTTTTACGCTCGAAAATGACTAGTGGTGGCATATAAGGATTAAATACTGCGGGGCACAGCCTTTTGACCCGTAACTGGCCTTTTACACTTGGATAGTTCCTATGCGGCCATGACAGTGATTCAACAGACTCGAAACAAGTTTCATATTAGCGTGGAAAACTTGCAATTGACAGACGCCTCTGAAACACACGTTTGTCAACGGCATGTATATATACGTATATCTCATTACTTTTCCTTGTAAAGTGATCAAGAAAACAGTTACAAATCAAAATCTTCATTTACCGAAATACCTTATGGTCTACATCATCCAAGTTTTTTCTTTTTTTTATATAATAAAGCTGTACATCTTCGGAAAAGAATGATTCATTTTCAATCGTTCTCAATTCACTCTTGGTCAAGGATGTTAATGTTCAAACTTCATAGTGACGTCAAATCCATCTCAACTGGGCAAAACAAAACGTCGAAACCACGTGTAGTGTTGATATATATGTAATCTTCCTATATCGTTGTATACATGCATCAAAGCCTCATCGAGACCACCTTATCCTAGGAATGACCCGTGCTTACTCATAGCAATAGTAATCCAAATATACACAGTTCTACTGAAGTCTTGGAGGCAGCATATCAAATATAGAATAAAAAGTGAATATCCTTAATTTTGTACATTATTCTTACTTCTTTCGTCTTAACTGTCATTGTAACAGCTCTTAATATAAAAATACTGCAATGTTTTCAAAGCTAGTCCAACAGCATACCACGTTTGTAACAGGTACCGTATGGCAAACCAGTCAAATCTTCACTATTTGTGGATATTGTACCAATTTCCCCTGTATGATCATCTGCGTCGCCATTTTAACTAACTGGTGAAGTGCCCTAACTAGTGACGTCGTGTGACGCGGGGGAGGGGGTAATATGACGTAACTCATGAAAGGTCAAGAGGGTAGGGCGGTCAGGTTTTTCCGCTTCCTCCAAAAGTCGTAAATACTTTCTCTTGTCTCTCTCCTCTTTCATTAACGTCTCTGTTTCAGTTAAAGCCCAGCATTGATGTGGACTTCTGTCCGTGAATGGAGCCTTATATACACACGCACACACATTTTATATATATATATATATATATTATACATTTTTTTATACTCAGCCTTTTCCCGCGTTAGCGAGGTAGCGTTAAGAACAGGACTGAGGGAAAATCCTCACTTGGCCCCTTTCTCTGTTCCTTCTTTTGGAAAAGTGAAAACAGGAGGGGAGGATTTCCAGCCCCCC
>JAYMFT010412257.1:7328-18174 GCA_038088735.1 Panulirus argus | reverse complement strand
CCTCCCACCCAGGCATAATCAAGGCTGGGTCCTCCTCTCCCCCCCGGACGTGGAGTTGGACGGACGTTCCAACTGCTGTTCATTACCTCCAATATTTAGACTTCCTCGTTAGCTCGGTTAATGATTCAGCTTCACTCCTGTCTCTTTTATTCTTTTTTTTTTTATCTCTCTCTCTCTCTGTCTCCTGTTTTGTTTCAGTTCTGTCTGCGTCTGTCTCTTGTTTCGTTTCAACTCTCTCTCTCTCTCTCTCTCTCTCTTTCTCTCTCTCTCCCTGTGTGTGTGTGTGTGTGGTTGGGTCTTGCTTCACCACAGTGGCACAATGACCCTCTAGGGAATGCCTTTACCTCCCCGGAGTGCAAGTGGGAGGGGTGTTGGGGAGGTTCAGCAGCGGGCAGCTTGGATGCAACCTCTCCTTCCCCGTCGCTAACGAGGCAAATGTATGGTTGTTGTGGAGAATGAAAATGCAAATTAACCTTTAATATCTGGTGTGGCCTGTGGGGGCTGCAGCGGTCCGGTCCAGCTGGCAGGCCTGGTGGCACCATCATGGATTCCAACCACGCCCTTCCACCGCTGCACGCAACCACGCCTCCCAGCCCTCAGAACGCCCCCTTCCTTCTTTCCCCCATTTCTATCCCTGAAGTAAACCTTTCTCCCCATCGTCTCTTCCCCAGATAGGTCTCAGCCTTCCCCAGGGCTCCCTCCGCCTTCCTACATCCGCTCACATGTCCTGAGCCTCCTCCTCCTCCTCCTCCTCCTCCTCCTCCTCCTCCTCCTCCCTCACACGTCTCGATACGCGTCCTCCTACCGAGCTCCCTCCTCTACCCCCACACGTCTTCAGCCCTCTTCTGCCTCACACATTACACGTCTCGAGCCCCCTCCTCCATCCCCACACGTCTCCAGCCCTCTCTTCCCTCACACATTTCCAGCCCCCCTCCTTCCTCACACATCTCCCTCCACTCCTCCCTCACACGTCCCAAGCCGCCACCCTCCTCTCCTCCTGTTCTAAATGCACCCCACGTTTGTGTCCCGTCGTCCTCCACACATGTCGCCTCCAACACTTCACACTCCTCCAGCAGATCTGCACGCCTCACCTGCCTCTTTGCGCCCTCCACTTCACGCGTCCTCGTCTCTCTGTGCACTGCCTCCCAGTACTCTCGACGTCTGCAGCTTCCCGTGGACATTTCCCTCCCCCTCAGGAGTCTTGATGCCGCTCCTCACCCGCCCAGTACTGACATGCCCTTCGTCCTGACTCGTGCGACATCCTCTGAGGCTTTCGACGTACCCAGGAACATGTCTTGACCACCGTCTCTGTGTATTGCCTTTGTTTATCGTGTTAGTTCTTCGGCAAACGTGGGGTGGGAGCATGGAAGACGTCATGCGGTGCCCCCCTGGCCCCTGGCGGCGGCTCGAGCCTAGGGCATTGCGGGTCGTCATGGTGATCAAGCCGTAATGAGGTGTTAGTTGGGGTTGTTGTTCTACGCTGATGTTGCAATTGCGCCCAGGACATGTGCCAGCGACAGGTGCACCCCTGGGTGAGCGTCCCGTCCGCGTGCTCTCGTGTCGTGTCGCCATACTTCATCTGGCGTCGTTGTGGCCATCATTGTGCCTCTTTGTCTTCCCTCCTCCAGCTGTCCTCCTCCTCCTCTGTGGGTCCCACCTCCTCTTCTCCTGTAGCCTCCTGCCTCCCTTCCCTTCCTCCTGCCTCTCCTTGCTGCTCTTTTTACAGCTTGACTCTTGTATTATCTTCCTCCCAAGCCTGTACTATCCCAGGCGCTGTGTCTCCCTCTCCCCCAGTCACATTTCCTTCCCTCTCCCCCAGGACACTGAAGCTTCCCTCTCCCCAGGCTCTGTACCTTCCCTCTCCCCCAGACACTGTACCTTTCCTCTCCCCCTGGCACTTTATCTTCCTTCTTTCCCCAGGCACTTTATCTTCCTTCTCCCCCAGGCACATTACCTTCCCTCCCCCCCCAGGCACTGTATCTTCCCTCGCCAAATTAGCCCCCTCACCCCCCCAACCCCACCCCACGTAGCATTATAAACCCCTCACCTGTTATCAACTTCAGCAAATTAACCTCCCCTCATCATCCCCCACCTCCCTCCACCACCCCAACTGGTGTTATAAGGGACCTCACCACGGCCCCTCCCTCTCCACCCCTTCCCTCACCGCCCCCCTGTTCTCCCTGCCATATTACCCTGCCCTTCCTCCCTGCCGCGGCATTATACACCTGTCTCCCCCAGTTAGCTCCACCAAAATAATCTACTCCTCCCTTCTGATGTATGACGTCCTTCCTGCCTGTCCCCTCTGCCGGAGCAGCCGCTCCCCTCACCCCTCCCCTCCCTCCAGCCCCTAGGCATTATACACTTCTCCCTCCTCCTCCTCCCCTCACTCGTCCATTACCAGCCACACAGGAGGAACCCCTCCACACACCCATCTCCCTTCACTCCCTTCCTCCCTCCTGACGTAATACATCTTTTCCCCTCCTTCCACCTCAGCTCCACCAGAGTAGCCTCCACCTCCCCGCTTTTTCCCCTCCCCTCCTTCGTAGCATGCGTTATATATCCCCCTTTAACTCCCCTCCCCCCAGTAATCCCACCAAAGTAACCCCTAACTTCCGTCCTGGGATTACACTGTCTTCTGTCCACCTGTCGGCACCACCAGGTCCAGCTCCCCCCAGTGACGACCCTGGGTTCAGGGTTCAGGGCCAGTTCCCTCTTTGCTCTCCCCCCCCCTTGTGATGGCCCTGAGGTCATGGAAAGGGCAGGGGGGTGGGGGAGGAAGGTCGTCAGGGAATCGTAATTAGATAATTCCTGTTAATGTATGCAGTGTTGATCAGGTCATTCCAGGGGAGGTGAAGCTGTCGGATATACTGCAGGATTGACGTTAATGGCAGCAGTAACGAGTGACCGGAGGAGAGACGGCAGTAACGAGTGACGTGAGGAGAGACAGTAGAGACGACAGTAGCAAGTGGCGGAAGGAGAAACGGTAGATACGGCATTAGCGAGTGACAGTAGAGACAGCTCTAATGTGTAATGGGAGGAGAGGGAGTCGTAACGAGAGACAGAAGGAGAGACAGTAGAAACGACAGTAATGAGTGACAGGAGGAGAGACAGTAGAGACGGCAGTAAGCAGAGGGACAGACAGATGGACAGTAAAGAGGGTAGCGCTCTCTCCCAGTCACCCCAGGTTTCACCCTAGTCTTCCCTAGCTTTCAGGCCATGTCCTTTCCTATCACCCCATTCCTTTTTAGTCGTTCCAGCTTTCACACTAGTCTCTCCCAGTCCTTCTCAGTCACCCCCCAACTCACCCTAGTCCTTTCCTGTCACCCCTGTCCTGTAATCTGTTTAGTAAATAGGTATGAACACTTAATACTTCCTTTCTTTTATAGAGGGGAAAATCTGTCCACTGTTTCCAGTAATGTCTCCCTTCCTCCCGGCTGCTGAGTGAGAGAGGTTCGCACAAGGAAATGAGCGAAGTGCTGAGAGAAATGACCGGCGAGTGTTTGGTGAGGAGGACCTCCCCTAGTGTAATCCTTCAAAGGAACGGTAAATTCGCAGTGAGCAAACGTGTCAGATGTCAGCGTTATCACCAGCCAGACTTCGATAAAACCCCTGGGGCTTCATGGCTCCTCATTCTACTGTGGCACGAGACTAGACCCTTGGCGATCGCTCCCAGTGAAGCTAAAGTAAAAGAAGGAATGGCAAAGACACTTAGCCAAACTGGAAAAGGAGTATTATCCTGCTGTGTGGTTCCTCTTGACCTGAGTGGAGAGCAGAGGAATTCAGAAGAAGAAGTAAAAGTAGGTGAGTTGAGGCCACAGCACGCGTGCAGGGTGTTTTGAAGAAGGATTGTTTAGGTCACGAACTGACCGACTGACTGTAGCACTAAGCATCCCCCGTACAAACACCAGCTGGATAGCGGGGCTTGAATCTGGGCGACACAGCCTCCCACACCAGCTTAACTAACTTGAGAGATCTTAGAAGTGCTTTTGAGGACAAGCACGTTACTGATGCTAATGTACCCAACGTCTGCCTAACACTGGCTTCATGGAATGTCTTCTTGCCATTGCAGCTCGGTTTGTGACTTGAGCTTCCTTGGTGAGGATTCGATCTAGCAAGCTGTCTGTTACTGTGGGTCTCCTCCATATATGCACAGCCTGCCTGGTCTGGTGCAGTTTGGAGGAAACCGTCTTATTCCATTTTGGATGAAGTCCATGTTGGCTATGAAGGGCTGCGGCTTCCAACAGCTTGGGCGGCCTGGGCTGAGTCCGGGCAATGAGGGTGAAGACCTCCCGAAGACTTCACAAGGTTATTTTGGTAGTAGACTGAACAGACATCGAGTCCCTGGTATTTGCTGTATCTTTTCCGGAGATACCCACTGGCAACCCCGGTCTTCGCTAGATTAATTTACCCATTCTATCCAGTCTGTCATTCCAGCAAGGAATGTTCTTTTTCTGTGCGCAGGCTATATGTTCTACGCCTTCCAGCGTTTTTCGTTGGTGGCTTTTGACGCATCTGATGTCGAGGTTTTAATGCCTACGGCTTTTAGAGCTTTTAGCCTGTCCCAGTAATTCATGTGTTTTATTGCCGGCGGTAGAATACCTTTTGACTTTTTCTAGCTCATGCCGTTTCTTCGATCTTGTGTTAGTGGTATTTGTTCACTGGCTTCCAGTCGAGGGAAGAACTCTCTAGTGCTTTGAGTAATTGTCGTCCTCGGTCTTGCGCCTCTCTCTGTTTCACGCTTGGAAAGTTTTCAGAGCCCAGCTTGTCGCATATCTCAAACAGTCCACCGTTTCGTTACTGTGACTTGTAAATACAGAGGTCGACAGATGTCAGCAGTTGTCGATCTTTTAACGCTTATCTTTAGTGTTATGTTCTGTCCTGGAGTGTGACGTGATTTTTCTGTGTATATTTTCCATGACGAAGGAACAGATTTTTTTTTCTTTTTCCTGGACGATTGCCGTCATATTTTCCATGGCCCAGTGGATGGCTTGGTTGATATGTTTCGAGGATTTCATTGTCCTCAGACGGACTGATTTTAGGTGTCATGTGTGAAGGATGATATATATATATATATATATATATATCCGTAACCTGAGTTACTATCAGTAAGTTATGTTAGAACAGCTGGGAAACCAGCTTAATGCCCTGAGGGGATCAGAACTTTCGATAATTTAGAATTAGATTTCAGCCGAGGAGTTCTTTGAAGTTTGCATGTTAGAACGATCTATTTCCAGCCCTCTGACTTTTGTGGGTCTGTTTTTATGTACCATCACAGTTGCCGAACTCCCTCGCAAAGTGTGTGTGAAAATGTCGCCATCGTTCCACAGCGTCGCGCGGGAGGATCTTGCCATAACGGCCGAAAAGAGTTGTGGAGAGCAGGATCATCCTTCCCCAGCTGTGACACGGCGCGAAGGACTTTGACAAGTGCGATCCCGGGGGTGATAGGCAGGCACGTCGTATACGCACGAGGGAACTGTCGGCCAAGTTATTTATCTCGGTTGTTAAATTTCGCCTCATGTAAGCACATTAGCCACGCTGAAGCCATTGTCTCCGGCCTTTGGGAACTGCACTCGCTTCCATGTCGCTCTTCAGTCGTATTACGTGACACTAAGAGCAAATCACATCCTTGGTGCAGCGTTTAATGTTACTGACCGTCACGCTATCCGTGGCATACAAACAGTAATCACTCTATAGAGAATTTTTTTTTTCTTTTTTCACATTTGCACGACGCCAGAAGTATTATAACAGTCTCGTCGGCTCGATACGGTAAAAGGTGGCATGTTAACGTCAGTCACATCAGTTTCAGTTCAGTTTTGATACTTTATTCTTTGATAGAGGAATCGGGATGTACACACGGCAAAAAAATTATCTTACCCCCCTTTTTTTTTTTTTTTTTTTTTTGTGTGTGTGTGTGTGTGTGTGTGTGAAACAGGACGACATCGTGGACGAAGGATTTTGAGAAATGCGCCACATTTGGTCTGGCCTCGCATTGGTCGCCCTGCTTTCATGATATTGTAATGCATCAGTCGCTACCGACACATCCCGTCATTTACCGTAACAAATGTTATATTGATTTCATATTTCAGCGGAAGTGACTATAAAGTGGCATGACAATACATTTAGAAAATTTGTCACGCATTCACGCTTGCCAGCCCTCCCGAGGCAACACGACTCGTAATGATCATTTCGAAAATTCATCGGACCCAGCCGGGGGGAAGTTACTTTTTTTCACCGTGTGTACGTAAGCTAGAAACTTGATTTCACTGTGCCGCTGTCAGCGGCTAGTAATAAACCCCATGCTCATCCCGTGAGCGGTAGCGCAAAAGGATTACAGAGGTCACAGAGGGTCCTTTGTGAGGCCAGCGTGTGCTGTGCGGGCTGATGATACTCGTCACATAAAGGTAGAAAATGTTCTGGGGTCCTCTCCTTAAAAGCGGGAGATACTGTATAACAACGCATGTGGAACACGGGCAGGCCCAGTCCCTGACCTCCATATGAGAATAGATCCTTGTAAGTGACTGTGGAAATTACTTACATCCATTCAGGAAGCCGAGGTGCACTTAGGCGTATTAGGATGGATGGATGGATCGATCGATCGGTTGCTTTTGTGCCGGTAAATCCTGGCATACTCATTGCGCACCCCATGCTCATCCTTGTGAGCGGTAGCGCAAACGGACTACAGAGGTCACAAGGGGTCTTTGCCTGACCCCGCCTAATGGACTTTGATGGTTGTTAGAAAACTGGTTCATTACATAAGCTTCATTACGTACGTTACGTGGTGTTTCGTGTGGCGAGTGCACTGCGGACGCCCAGGGCTTGGCGCATGCGTACCGTGGGGCAGGTAGGTGGGAAAGAGGGGTGATAACGTGCGCGATGGGGGAGCGCGAGGGACAGTGGGGAGAGCGGGGTGCAAAGTAGGGACTAAGGGGACGACGGCATTACTGTGAATGACCCAGTCTTCCCCTCCTCACTGTCTCCTTACTCCCCCTCTCTTCTCCTCTTCCTCCTCCTCCCCCCTCCCTCTTTCCTTTCCCCTCTCCCCTCCACTCCCTCCCTGCTTTCCCCTCTCCTCTCCTCTCCTCTCCTCTCCTCTCCTCTCCTCTCCCCTCCCCTCCCCTGCCCTCAAGTCCTTTGTTCCGTTCTTTTGTCCTTTTCTCATTCCCATCTCTGGTTGCGGTCGCCATGGCCTTTCTCCCACCTATCTTGGTCATCTGGTATTCAGGGTTTTTGAGACACGACCACGTTTGGCAGAGTCGATAATTTCCTTTGATACGTCTCTGAAACGGTGAGGTCAGGAGACCTCCCGTTATATCTATCTCCCGTTTACTGTTTGTCGTCCCTGTTCAGGCCGGGGATATCTGGCGTTGGTGGTGTGGTGGTGTGGTGGTGGGGAGCTCAGCAAGCGAGGGGGTAGAGCGGTGGGGGTGGGGGGGGGGAAGGAAGATTGGGGTGGGGGGGGGAGAGGTTGATTAAGATGCAGGCGTTAATACAAGACGAGAGGGAGAGAGAGATCCTAGTGGCTGGCTGGCTGGCTTCACTCACGACTATGGAGATGAGTTGGGGCGCAGCGCCGGCTTCTGCTGCGTGCTCCCTCCGCCTCCACACACACACACACACACACACCAGGTCGAGTGCACGGGTGTATGTGGGTCATCGCCATAGCCTTACGGGTAGCTCCCACGGCCATACGGCTCACCAGCCCCGCCACACGGCTCGCCAGCACAGCCACGCAGCTCACCAGCACAGCCACACGGCTCACTCTCACAGCCACACAGGTCATATAACCCATATAACCACAAGACCAGACAGGTCATAACACCGAACCACGACCACCGCGTATCGTAAGCAGGTCGTCACCCCCCCCCCTCCACACACACACACGTAGATGAATACGACACCCATACACATCCAGAGGGGTCTCTACCACGTGCATAGCCACGGGGCAGGGTCACCACAGAGATGCAGGAGGCGCCTCCACACGGATCGCCCCATCAGTGGCTGGGGAAGGCCACAATGCGCGTGCCTCCCCAGAGAACAGTGTGTGTGTCTGGTGAGTGTGAAACATATACTGAAGGTGGAGGACACGGAGGGGGTTCGACTTGCATGGAGTCTCATTGTGCCACCATAACCAACACTGTCGAGCGAGTGTATGCCAAGCGATGCAATTCTCGCCTGCCTGTACTATCCCTCGCCCTCTCCTCCCTCCTCCTCCCTACGTGCAGTATTGTTTAAGGGCGTTGGGGATAGAGTATGTGACCCTCCCTTTCCCCCCCATCATCTCCCTGTAATGTACTTTTCGACCTTGGGTTGCGCTAAGTCAGCGGGTTGGAGGAGGAGGGGGGGGGGTGGCTTTTACTCGCTATGCTCCTCCAGCCTCTTCCTCCGGCTGGGCCAGAATATTAATGACCGTACATCGCTGTGGCGGCTTGTCCCTTGAGTGACTCGTGTCACCGCGTCGGGCGAACGGCCTGCGGAGCTTCCTTGCCTTTGGCTCGCCGGGTGCGGTTTGTGATGACATTTGCACGGCCGCCGCGTCTGATCAAAGGCTCGAGGGTGTGCGATGTGTGATACAAATTCGTCCCTCAGTCGACGGCCCCGCCGGACCCAAAGGGGTCGAGGTCTGTGGTAGCATTTGACGCACAAGAGTTCGTCGTCTGTTGACGCCGAGTAGACACGCAGGGTCGAGGTTTGGTGTTCATACATGCCGCCGCCCCCCCCCGCGAGGTTCTGTTCCTCATTCGGCTCCCACGAGACGCACGGAAAGAGAGACAGAGACACAGACATACACAGAGACACGGACAGAAGACTGCACACCAAGAGTTCCTTGACACTGGAAGCAACTGCGGGAGAGATCCAGGAGATTATTAAAGTTATTTTCAGCAGGAAGAGTAGGAGGAGGAGGAGGAGGAGGAGGTGCGGTGTGTGAGGGCTGGGGGGGGGGGGCTCAGGAGCTTTGGGAGGATTCTTTCGGTGAGCAGCAATAATTTACTGGTGTCCAGAGTGGCCGGACGGAGGAGGCTTGCCTTGCTCGCTGGGCTCGCCCGTCATGAAATTATATTCGACGTGCGAGCGTCATGGGTACTGATGTTGTGGAGTGGGGGGGGGTCGGCTGCTTCTTGTTGCCCGAGACGCGCTTAGGAATTTTTAACACACACACACACACACACACACACACACTGGGGTAGATCGTCTTGAAATGTGTTGAGAAAAAGAGATTTGTACTGGGTGTTACTATCTGGCTAGTTTTGCATGTAGTGTTTTGGCGAGCAGGATGGAGTGTGAGTGTGTGTGTGTGTTTCTTGTAAGGTTCCGACACAGAGCATGACAGAGGAGGCGGAAGGAAGACAGAGAGAACCATGGAGTGGATGGTAGCCATTAGCAGAGGGGTGGAGGCCAGCACAGAGGGGAGGTGGAACAGGGAGGGAGGGGCTTGATGAGTGGTGATAGTTCAGATGGAAGGAGGTTTTTAGTTGATGGATGATTGTGGCCAGCACGAGTGAGGGAGGGAGGGGCGGACACCACAGGTGGAGGAGGAGCGAGGAAGAGGGAAGGTAGTACGATGGAGGAGGACAAGAGGTGGATGGTGGGGGTTGGAGGAGGGAGGGAAGAGAGATAAGGGAGTTTGGTAGTAGGAGGAATTGAACGTGTTGTAAGAAGATGAGAGATTAAGTAGAACGTGACATACGAGGAGGGGAGGATGGACCGCTACAGCGAGAGTTGACGTAGGTAGCCGTAGATACGAGATGGGCCGAGCGAAACACCACGCAACGTGTATTGATGTAGAGAGAGAGGATGTAGGCGAGGAAGGGTAATAGATGGGTTTGCTTTAACGCCAGACGCGGACAGACGAGTTAAAGAGAGACGGACAGATGGCCGCCATTTAGTATGAGAGAGAGAGAGCGAGAGGAGAAAATACCGGAGTTCTCGTGAGTTGGGGAGGGAGGGAGGCATACAGAGAGAGAGAGAGAGAGAGAGAGAGAGAGAGAGGTGGACGGGGGGTGAGGGTGGCGGTGTGAGGCAGCGCCGCCGCCACTCCCAGCACAGTTGCTGCCAAATTGGATTATTGGCTGAAACAATTGGTAGGTAATGAGACCGATGACGGTGATGGGATGATCTCGTTAATGTACACGTTGTGAGAACACTGCGGGCGATTGTAGCCGGTAATGCTGCCCGCCATGGCTGATTGGAAGTACGGTGGCCGGCCACTGGCATGATTGGTTGGTGTTGATGGGCGGCCGCTGCATGACTGGTCGTGGTGTGGTGGGTGGCCACTGTGGCTGGTTGGGTTGTGTTGATGGATGGGGCGCTGGCTGGCTGATTGGGTGGTTTTGATGGATGTGGCGCTGGCTGATTGTATGGTGTTGATAGGTGGGTACCGGCTGATTAGTGGTGGTGTTGGTGGGTGGCCACTGTCTGATTCGTAGTGTAGTGGGTACCACTGGCTGATTGGTGGTGTCGATGGAGGGCCACTGGCTGATTTGGTGGTGTTGATGGGTGGCCTAATGGCTGATTGGGTGGTGTGGTGGCTGGCCACTGATTGTAAACTGCTGCAGTGGCCGTGTGCGTCAACCCGGGGAAATGTTGTGGTCCAGATTGGCTGCTGAGAGTGTCAGGGAGGAGGAGGAGGAGGAGGAGATGTGGGCAGGGGACCTGCCAACCTCAGGTTATTTGGGGGTGTGGGGGGAAGACAGACTGTGAGACCTCGGGGGAGAGATGTAGGTGGTGCCTAGGACGAGACAGTTGTGGAGATAAACACAGGAGATGAGCACGACGAAAAGAAATAATTGTGTTTGTAGAATTTTTTCTCACCGCGTGCTTACCGATTAGGTACAAATAGGAGCAAAGC
>JAYMFT010412246.1:0-18174 GCA_038088735.1 Panulirus argus | reverse complement strand
CCGATCTTATATATTGGATTAGCACCCCTCCCTCTACTCCTCAACCTATCATCTAACCTAACTTATCCTCACCTAACCAAAGCTAACCTAGTCCACCATATCCTAACCTAACTTAATTAGTTAATCTACCATATCCTAACTTGACCTGAAATACTCGACCATATCCTAACCTAACCTAACACTAACTTATCCCTACTTAACCTACCCTGTCTAACACATCCCAGCCTAACCTACTTTATATAACCGCCACCCAACCTAATTTAAATCTAACATATCCAAACCAACCATGATTTAACATATAACCCGGCTAACCCCGATCTAGTAATCTAACCTAGCGAAACCTATTGGTTTCTAACTTAACATTAGCTGACAATTTTTAACTAAATGACCCCCTCTATTAACCTAGCCTAGGTTTAATCAAAGTTCAATAGCCCCAAATAACAAATCCGTGCTAAGAGAGGAAACTAACCAATTCGAGGTTGTGTATTCCGCTGAAGGCAGTCTCTGTCTCCAACCAAAACAGGAATACCAGAGAGAACGATTGCATTTTCTTTTTCTTTTTTTCTCCCATCTCGTTTTCTTGCTCCGAAAAGTCGCTACTTACTTAACTCTCCTCTGGGCTGAGCAGCGTCGGACTAATTGTTACTTAGGTGTGTGTCTCTCTCTCACGTCACCGCCGACGCTCAACACCGGACGATTATGCGAATTTCAGAAACGCCGTAAAATATCAATGTCCTCCGGGTGAGTCCCAGCGCCCAATTTTTCCCTCAAACAGTTTTAAGGGGGAGAGAGAGAGAGAGAGAGAGAGAGAGAGAGAGAGAGAGAGAGAGAGAGAGAGAGAGAATTAGTCACCGACGTCCCCTCTCCACCACTTACACGGACTATCTGTGGGGGGGTCATCGCGGGTGAAGTGATCCAGTTTCCGCTCCTCTTTAACGCGAAGGGAGCTTAATCGTCTTCACTCAAGGATGTGGTATTTGGTGCATCCTCTCTTTTCTCTTATTTCTATGATCTGTTGCACTGCACGCACGCGCTGGCCGTTTGCTGAAACCTGGCCCAGCTGTGAGTGTGGCGGTTCCTGCGTGTGAGCGGTGCAACTAATGGCTAATGTAATGAAGGGGTCTGTCTGACTCATCACCTCCCGTGTCTATAGTCTTTCTTTTTTCTTTGGGAGAGAGAGAGAGAGAGAGAGAGAGAGAGAGAGAGAGAGAGAGAGAGAGAGAGAGAGAGAGAGGAGGTGCCCTAAAGGGGTCTTTGCCCTAGGGGGTTGGGGGGGGGTCTTCAGCGGCGCTTATGGTGCATGGGGGCCCCAGAAGAGATGCCTGGACTTGGGGCACTCCTACTACCCCTGAGAGACTCTCCTGGCACTGAGAGACTTCTATTGGCCCTATTGGACTCCAAGCCCTGATGGATTCCTAACCCTGATAGAAGTCTCGCTCTGAGATATGTTCCTTACCATGAGAGGCTCCTGGCCCTGAGGTACATCTATTAGCCCTGAGAGACTCCTGGCCTTGAGAGACTCCTACGAGCCCTCAGAGATTTCAGGCCTTGAGAGACTGCTACTAACCGTGAGTGACTCCTGACCCTTCGACATTTCCATGAGTCCTCATAGACTTCAGACCCCAACTGCCTACTTACCCAGCAGACTTCTGACCCTGAGAGACTCCCACTAGCCCTAAGATACTCCCAGTAGCCCTGAGAGACTCCCACTGGTCCTGAGACACTCCTACTACCCCCTGAGAGACTCCCACTAGCCCTGAGAGACTCCCACTAGCCCTAAGATACTCCCAGTAGCCCTGAGAGACTCCCACTGGTCCTGAGAGACTCCTACTACCCCCTGAGAGATTCCCACTAGCCCTGAGAGACTCCCACTACCCCTGAGAGACTCCCGGGAATCCTTCAAAAGGATCCCGGGAGTGGCGCAGGCGGGGCAAGGCGGGCGGGCGGGCCATCAGACAGGTTGCGACAGCCGGAGATTAAACGTCCATCACGAAGGCAAATGCGAGACCCCCCAGATCGTACTCCTTTTTCTTCTGAATTTATGGCCAAGTATAGAAAATGGGAGGAGGGAGAGGAAGGGGGATAGTGCGAGGGAGGGAGGTAAGGAAAATCAATAAATACATTACCGATGCATTGGACGGTTTGTGTCCCTTTTTTTTAACATGACATTTTTGTGTCTCGTCGGAAAGATATTCAGACTAACTTGACTGTGGTCTTCGTTTATCAACGATATCAAATTCTTCGTTTATTGAAGGCACTCTACTCTTCGTTTACTGACTATATTTATTCCCCGTTTAACGACTGTGCTGACGTCCTCGTTTACTGACGATACTATAGCTTTCGTTCACCGACGATACTCTGTTCATCGTTTGCTACAAAAAAACAAAAAAAAGATGTAACAGAGGTGTTACCGGACTACACCTGCTCGGGTTTTCAACGCGAATGAAAAAAAAAAAAAAAAGGTCACCTTTGTCGAGGCTGCATCATTTGGAATAAAGTTTCGCAGGCTCCAAAACTTTACATACCTTAGATTACTTCCCATCCCTAGACCATGCTATTACCCATTCCATCAGCATCATTACCCAAGCCAACGTTAAAAAAACAATAAAATGTATTCACCACGCAGGAGAAAATATGAACCACTCGTCCCTCCACAAGCTGCAAAGCTCATGAAACGATGAAACACAACCCGGACTAAACCAAGTCACCGTGAACACAGACCACGGAACAAGTCCATGCTCTGAACAGCACCATCGCCAACCTAATTACAGACACGGAAAGAGTCACGCTACCTTAATACGGCGAGCCGTGAGACGAGCACCAGCCAACTCCGGCGAACGATAGAGGGGACATCCACAACTCCCGCCCCCAACACTGTGTCGGGTCCCCACATACACGAAGCCCTTTCGTATAGCCCTGAAAGGTCACCCCCACCCAACCAACACGACGCCAGACATACCAGGTATCTCTCTCGACATACACATGACATCCATCATCCCCCCTACCCACACCACAAGCACCAACACAAAGGCCGTGGACAGACAACGCTCACCGGCACAATTTTCGGACAAGGAAAAGAGTCCTCCATCATCCCCTGCTAATAATGATTCATCAGCTCCACCATAATTTACTTAGTCATCTGCCCAGTTAACAGCAGTTTCAAAATCAAATATAACAGCGCTAAAAACCACACGAAACAAGAGGATGCAGAATAATCACCAGTCACTCAGCAATCAACAACACTCGAACACTGCACGACGAAACAGTCATATTTCCAATGCACTCCCCATATAGAAATACTTACGAAAATAGTATTTTTACAATACCAGTAAACATAAGGAAAATACTTTACTTCAATGTGTTAGGTGACCACACCGTCATCTGAGCTTTCCAAAATCTTCCTACAGAGTGTGTTTTCGGATTAAAGATGATAGCTATTTAGTACCCATAGTTACTATGCAAAACTCTGAGCTCTCGCCCGCCTTGGGAATCTCACAGCTCTATCGTACAAAAAGCAGGTACGAGATAAGTTAAATTGGTTCGTCTCCCTGAGAGTGTCCAGGGTATGAGACATGATGCTGACAGACTTATATTCATATCACAAGTTTAAGCCTTACTGACCTCTAGTTGCCAGCTTTATGGGCAATACTGTGTGCCCCATGTCAGGTGCATGCTGTATGCTGCAAGTAACTACAGCAGTCATTAACCTGTAATGCTTGCATTGAGAGGAAGAGACGTTACTTTCTTCTTTATTCGCAATTTCTGTTGATCTGGAGTTGTGTGAAGTCTATGACGCGGGTTATAACTCTCTTTAAGCTTCCATTAAATTGTTGTCTGTGAAGATCAGTAACGGGGAGCATGTTGTACCGTCTTGTGGTTTTCATTTCCACCATTCTTTTTTTTAAAAAGTTCTCGGTGATTCCTTTCCCGGCATTAGATGGAAGCCGTACCACCATAATCATGCACGCAGATCAATACAGACAGCAACAGACCATTGGGTCTCAAGAGGGGCTTAGTGTGATAAGAGAACAGGAAAGGAGATACGAGACGAAGTGAAATGCCCTTTGAAAATCTTATCTCTTTTAATACGAAGACGCACATGAGGTCACTCGAGTACGAAGCATCAAGGACAGCATGAGTTAAGGAGAGAAATAACTAACTGGCGGTTTAAGACGTAACGAGTTTAGGAGTCTTTATGCGAGACGATGAATTCACAAAAATATACGGGGGAAAAGTCGTCAGCAGCACCACAGGATGAGTGAATTGAGTCATATCCTGTCATTACGTCGCGACTGAAAAGACACCTTTGACGAGGTTGTGTCATCGGAGCACAACAGTCTCGTCGGAAGACTTGTCTATAAAAGGAATCCTATCCCTTCATTGCTACTGACTGCAACAGAGTCTTGAATGCGCAGGAACACCTCAGGGAAGGGATCCTGGTGTGTTTACATATATATATATATATATATATGCAACACCTCATCAGCACCTGGTCTCATTCAGGAAATCAAAGACCCTACGGACCCCAACACATGGGCCTGGAACACTCCAGGAGCCTTACCAGTTCCATGCCCGGACGTCTGGAGCAGATGGTACTCCAGGCCAGAGGCGAGAGATGCCAGAGTACTAAAATGTAAGTGTGACGCCTCTGGATATGTATGGCAAGGGTGAGGTGGACGGGAGGTGGACAAGGATTTTCTGCGGAACAGTTCTGCGTTCACAGAAAATAGGACTCGACCCTTATTACAGTGAGACTAACTCCCATTTTCTGCCCAACCCCTGCCAATTCCCATTATATTTTCTTTTCTCTCTTTTTCTTTTAGGAAAGGGGGACTTTTTTTTTCCAGTCTGCTCAACAGCACGTAGTACCCTAACAAAAGCTCCCAGTCAGGAAGGGATTTCCTATTCAATTCTTGAAAAAAAAAGTTGAAAAAAAAAAAAAACGCTGCTTTAGAATTACTCGAAATTCTTTGCACTCTTTCTTTCCTTTTCACTTTCGCTCTGTACTGTCACTTTCCCTACGCTGGCGTCACTGTTGCTCTTCCTATGTTGGACGCTTACTTTCCCTACTCTCTGTCTATAACGCAGATCCTTTGTCTTAATCACAGTAAAGTTCAGCAACTTTTTCTTCTGTATGTTAGCTGATGAGACGGCACTGGAAACCGTATTCCCTAACCTAGGCAATCTCATTAACGCTGTGCATATATATATATATATATATATACCCTAGCCGGTGTTACCGGGCTCCTGCAGCGTGAGGTTATACAAAGTCACCTATGGTGAGATTTTACCACTGGCAGTACAGCAGAGATGCTCCTTGATGAGCTCTCCGAGCCGGGCTTCTCCTCCTGTTCTGTTCCATCTTTTTTAGAAACTGAAATACAAGAAAGAGAGAAGGGTTCCAGCCACCCCTCTCTCAGTCGCCTTTTACGATACGCGGGGAATACTGGGGAGAATTTTTTCTCCCCTACCCCATATATATAGAGAGTGAGTGAGAGAGATAGAGTAGAGAGAGAGAGAGAGAGAGGGAGAGAGAGAGTTCTTTCAGGTATTTGACATACGCTTCGTGTGTGGGTTTCCTGTCCACATCCTCATTCTCTCGCGAGTGCCACAGTGCAAGAAGCCAACACACAGCAGGTGTCCCTACTAGTTGCTGAGGTTCCCATCGTGAGAACGTCCTGGGAGACGAAGTCAGGCTGGCGTAGTTCAGGTCATTAGTTGTACTTCAAGGCTGACGGTGTCCAACAGCATCCTCGGGGCGGGAGAGAGATGGTCTTCGCCACTGACCGGAACTTAAATGTCGCTTGCGTGTGGGGGAAATCTTACTATGAACTGAGCTCCATCAGCGGCTGCATTTCTATCACAGACGTTCTGGTCGATGGCAGTTCGCGTACTTGCACCGTCTGGAAAAGAACAGAACCGCTGATCCTAGACGACTCTGTCTAGATGTCGCTTGTGGATGGATGTTCTCGGAGTCGAGAGACTGGCGCCGTCAAAGCCGTCTTCCAGTTCTCCAGCTCTTCTCGTTATGCCTCCCTACCCTCCTTATTCCTCTGCCTTCTCCCCAACACCAGCGCCCCCACGACCCAACACCTACGCCCCTCTCTCCTCGACCACTCATGCCTTCCGGCCTCCAACACACATTTCCTCCCCTCCAACACCTACACCCTCCGCCCCTACAAAAACCCTTCCTCCATCCCACCGCCTATGCCTTACTCACCAACAGCTCTGCTTCCGCCGTCCTCATGACTTCCCTCACCCCCTCCACCACCCCCATTCTAATTACCACCCTCCCCCCCCCCTCTCTCTCTCTCTCCATCCACTTGTCCCCCCCCCCACCCACCCATCGAAGTCCCCCCCCCCCAGGTAGACGATGGGCGTCGTTTTAATGTAGATTACACACCTGGGATTTTTTTTTATCCCGTTTGGCTCAATGTACAAGGGGAAAAAATTTCTGGGTTAAAGATCTCCAGGGAAATATTGAGAGTAGGGCGGCGCACTTTTATCACTTTCAAACAATCCACATATGTTTTTCTTTTCTTTAAGGTGGGGGGGCGGGGGTGTGTGATGGCGGTGGTGGTAGGTAGCAGGAGGGTTTTACAATCACTGTGGTTGATAAGGTTGCGACTTCGGCGTCGTCGACCCATGATCTCCGACCTTAGAAGTGGTGACACGAAGCGTACTAATGCCTCCAAGCCCTTGCCTCCTGACTCCTACGTTCAGGTTGGTATGGAAAGCAAGAATTCCCTGTTGGGTAAGGGAAAGGTAGGTAAGGAAGGTAAGTAGGAAGGTAGGTAGATAGATAGATAGATAGATAGATAGATAGATAGATAGATAGATAGATAGATAGATAGGTAGGTAGGAAGGTAGTTTGGTTGGTAGGTAGGTAGGTAGGTAGGTAGGTAGGTAGGTAGGTAGGAAGATAGATAGATAGATAGATAGATAGATAGATAGATAGATAGATAGATAGATAGATAGATAGATAGATAGGTAGGTAGGTAGGTAGGTAGGTAGGTTAGTTAAGTAGGTAGGTAGGTAGGTAGGTAGGCTAGGCGGGAGAGTGAGTGGTGGTGGAGTTGCACCACCCTCTTAAACGATGATTACGCTCAAGATTCGATTCCCGACGGGCCCAGCAATGAGCATAAAACCACAAGGGTGAATTAAGAACCCGACGTCTTGTCTCGGTTACCTTCTCGTAGTTGCTATCAAGGACATTCTGCTGGAATCGCTACTTCCATAACGAGTATACTCCAGCACGCTGAAAAAAAAAAAAAAAAAAAAAAAAAAAACTTTGATTTTCGTGTATTTAAGTAACTATGATTCTAGAACGAATTAATTTATATGGATTTTGAGATGAGGTTACTGTCTCGTTTTCGTTCAAAAATCCAAGAGTTTTCCGAGATGGCTCACTTTGGCTGATTCATGAACCTTCCCATCACTGCCCTCAGGAGTCGTGAACTGGAACTGAATCATGTCCGGATATCTATTGCTTTTGCAAGCACACACACGTTACATAACGTGCAGTCAAGGAAAAAGATATCTCATACATATGTACTTTTCGCTGGTTCACCTTAACATTCGGCTCTGCACTGAAATTTATGTTAACACAAGTTCCCGTACTATGGCCATGACTTGCCCAGTTGACGGACATTGATATCTTGAAGCCTATATCTGACTCTCTCTCTCTCTCTCTCCCTCTCTCTCTCCTTTTTTTCAAAGACTGTCTCAAATGTTTTCTTCCATTGTTACAACTCATTTCCACTTTTTAATTACTCGCCTGAATAGGGAGAACGTTCAGAATATCAGCACCAGACAAAAGCACTGGTTCATATTACACAGTTATGTTCCTCCGTTTCCCCCGAGCGAGGATGTGAACAGATAGTGCAATTTGCATTCCCTCTTTGCTTGACTGCTCTCTCTCTCTCTCTCTCTCTCTCTCTCTTTGCTTGGTCGACCAGAGCATTTGGAGCAAAGTTCGCTAAGAATTTGAAGGGCATTTTCATTTAACGTCCCAGCGTCTCAGAATCAAGCAGAATGAAAAAGGACTTGTGGTTCCACGACCCTCTATGCTCCTTGCCCCCATTTATCGTTCCGTGTTTCCTGCAGAAACAATTCCTGATTTTCCGAGCTAGTCTCAGGCGTATATGGAACTGCGGCTCTCTTTCAAATAGGCAATTAGGAGGAGCAAAGCTCCTTGAAATGATGCCATTAATCTCGCTGTGCCTGCTCTACCGTCCAACAGAACGCTTTACAAATCACAAGGCAAGTCGGCCTTGTACTGGCTGGCCAGTCTTCTGCCGCAGATATATGCTGGTGGTATTCAGAGGAAATATGAACAGCGAGGCGAAGGGCTACACCGCTGCACGCGGCTTGCGGCTCAAGACGACTTCCAAGGGAAGAGTCTGGGACTTACAAGTTGGGAGTTCCCCAAGTATGGGATCCATAGTAGCTTGTATGTAGATGGGCCTTCCTCGTGCTGACTACAAGACTTGTTCCACGGTTGGTGAAGCCATCCTTTCCATGGTAGGTTTTAACCCAACTTCCTCTCCTTCCGAGCTGAAATTTGCGTACCTCCGGCAGGAGCGGCTTTGGAGGATGTATAAAAGCCGTAGTGGTGACTTGGGAGTCACTGTGGATCCCAGAGTTACCTATGAAAATAAAGAGGATTACCTTTTTTTTTTTTCTTTTTTCATTGGGAGTAATCTAAACGAAGGTTTGGGTGGGACCTTTTCAAACGGAGACTCTACCGTGCCCGTCATCATCTCAGTCGGTCCTTGCTCAAGATGGGGTGGAGTCCTCAGGAGGTAGAACAATTTCGGTAATGCAGGAGACCTGGTGACAGAGACAAGGGCAGGAGTTGAGGGGTGGGGGGTATCTATGGTACCGATTCTGTCATCCATCGACAGCCCTGAAACTCAAGTTTTCACTCATCAACCTGCTGGATAAACGGCCGAATCTTCAGACAGTATTGTAAGTAAGCCTGACAGGAATCTCTGAAGTGGAGATGATGATGACCCCACATTTGCAAAGTTCAAGGGAGGGAGATCCCCCAAATTCCCCCCTACCCCCACCCCCCTCGCACCTTCAGCCCTTTCATAAGGGCGAAATCATCAGACAGGCGACTCCTCCCTGAGCGGCAACTAAGATGCTGCCATCCAAGAAACACGTTGGTTAACGAAGACCTAGAGGAAGAGACACCCCAGATAGGTGAGCTGTACTCCATACTATGGCATATACAAAACCCAGGTAGATGTGAAGTAGCTGCTCACGAGCAGTATGATTACGGCGCCTGTACAACATTCCCATAGCTTCTGGGAAGCAGATGTTGTGATGATTATGTAGTGGTTTTCCATGATAGAGTTTATGTTATTACAAGGTTGAAATGTTGTATTATTTTTCAACTAAAGAGAGAGAGACGTATGACTCGAATAAAGAAGAGACGTTTTAGCACTACCGTATTCAACTAGGTTACTATATCATGCACACACACACACACACACATATATATATATATATATATACACACACATCTATGATGAAAACGTTTCAACACGGTTAAATGCATGTTCCCATACAGGTTGTCAGCATAAATTCACCTCTCCACACAGTTCATTTTACGAATCCATTCACCTCTCTAGGTGTCACTGACACATACCAAGAATATGCCATAAAGACGCTGTAACATCTTTCGTGGAGAGAAAAATCAAATCCACGTACCGGATAAGTCTCTCTTCTTCTTCTTCTTCTTTCCCCTCCCCCCGCTTCCTATGACCAGACGCTTCCAGCCGCGAAAAAAGGATGCCACACTTAGAGGAGCGAGTGGTGCCCCATCTGGTCAAGGTGTGTTACGGTTATTTCGGTCTATTGTAGCGAGGGATCAGACACACCCACACACACACACACACACACACACGCACACACACACATGCCTCGTTGCATGATGGTGTCGAGTGCTAGCGGCTGGCGGATCTCCAACGTCATCATTTTCATACTGAGGTGTTACAAGGTGGGGGGAGGGAAGATGTATAGAATCAGCAGAATACTCAGAACTGTCGTAGGGTGTGTAAACAGTAAGAACCTTCAAGGACTTGCCCCATTCCTAGCGGGGCTGTTCAGTGGGTGGGAGTCATGGCTACCGACGAGAGCGTGTGATCTCTCCTCCTCGGTCCTGTCCTGGCTCACGAGGTTCCACGGGAGAGAGACCTCCTCCCCTGTGCCTTGGTGTAAGCGTCACGTCTCTGCTTGACGCTGGGCCCACAAGATGCACTCACTGGCGGGCCATCCTCAAGCTGATGAAGACGAGGACCGGATTACCTAATTCTTACTTACCCCCCCCCCCCCAGCGTCAATCCTCGTTGCATCTGTGAAGAGTATCGTTACAAGCACATCATTCTTCGTTTTGTGTACATATGCGTTACGCTTACTGGTATACTACATCGATGATGGCTTGTTTTCGTAGTAATAAAGATTCTTGAATGACTTCTTCGAATCTGTTATTTTGCAATGTATCTAGTGTTTACATGATACAACGATCTACCTTGCCATAATATATGTGTATATGTATACGCTTAGAAAGTGGTCAGACGCTCGATGACTAACCCCTATACATAGTTGCCAATAATTCATCAATATTCTTGGCAAACTTGAAATTGCTGGCTGCTGGGGAGGTAAGTTTCCGGGAAAACATGTTTGTGTTGAGCCGTAAGGCTGTGCCGGGGATATGGTAGGTATGAAGAGAAAAATTGTCGGGTGAATGGTTATACCACTAAACAAAGCCATTCCGCCATTCACCCCTCCACAGGAGAGAGCAGACGGGGACCCGGAGCGAATGAATCTGTCGGTACATATATATGATCCACAAACAAAAAATCACCTTCGGCGCTGTACACATCGCCGAGGACCTTCTCGCTCCAGGAGAGCCCAACACTCCCCTGCTCATGCGTGCAGTGCAGCCTTGAAGCTACAGGAACCTCATAAGAGGGGATTCTGGGAACAAATGATAATAATGAAATTTATATGAAATACATATTCTTCTATTCATTTATACGTTCACACATATATTCTTACATACATATACACGTACATGTGTGCTATACACCCCTATAGGGTATACAGAAGTACCTGAGAGGGTCAGCCTGGCCCAGCGTACCAGGCAAGCTATAGACTGAACGATGAAAAAGGTGGAAAATTAATGACTCGTCGCCTCGAATGAGACGCAGACATCAACAGGCGGCCACGGAGGCAGTGCCTCAGCTACGACGGCCATGAGATGTAAAAAAAAGAATGTTTACGACAGGGGTACACGACCTCCGACGCAAAGAGATGTGCCTGAAACGGTTCTGAGCTGAACGTAAGATATGATTAATGATGATTGTATCATAGCTATGGTACTTACGTCTGATAAGGATGAGGAAGATATAGTGAGTAGAAAAATCAATACGATATGATAATGGACATTATTTTTTTCATTTTGATGAAAAGCAAATTGAAAAATCAGGTTTTCTTTTTGAAAAATGTTGTATTTCTTTGAGACGTCTTAGATACGACCTTAGACATCAAGGCCTGGCTTTTGGAACGACACTTAACAGTCAGGTCAAAGGCTGCACCATCATACCGAAAGGTGATAGCGTCGTGATTCATGGTCATTCCATACTACTCAAGGGGTCAATATTACCTCTATGGACGGAGTAATACTAGAGAGAGGTGTGGGAGTACGGCTGAAGTATGAGGAGTAGGATGAGAGTTAACACAGCTGGTTCGTTGAGTGCGGTGCTGACCTGTTAGCGGAGCCACAAGACGAGTTGATGGCTAGAGTGGTAAGCTGTCGAAATGCTGTAGAAGGGAATAAGATTAAATAAAAGTCTCTCCGTGTTCAAGAATTAGAAGATTATCCTGGCTGACACATCACCATGAATGGAGATGAATTAGTGGTTACGAGGAATTCATTTATCATGGGGGATGTTCAGTGACAATGGGGTGACAGGTGTTGTGGAAAGATTGAAACTTAAAGAGAAAAATGAAATTGTAGACGTTGTCGGAGTGTTAGCTAATGAGGAGGCAGTTGTTTCAACTCTTCTGTATCATTTCAAGACTTTAAGTCTCTTAACGTACGATGAAAATGAGAGAAGCAGCGGTGGGTATCCTCCATGTACAGGATGATTTAAGAGAACAAACACTTATTAAAGATATGATTAATATGTATGGTGAAAGTCATTGGCAAAGGCAAGTGCTTAGAATTCTTGGTAATGATTTGTCAAGGCCATATGAGATGAAGGCCGATGATTAATTAGTTTGTATCTTCTCAGATATGGCCGTAGGGACGAGGACAAGAGATGGGAGAGACTGCGTAAGCGAATCGCAGAAAGCCCGATTTGTTCAGCCAGAGGAAGCCAGGAATATTACTACTATCGATGTACAGTAACTGCTTGACATATAATTACCCATTTGTACAGTAATGGGTGGGAGTTCTACGCTCGTAGGGCCCCAGATCTTGAACTTTCTCAATTATCACGTCGCTTATCAAACTTCTGTATACTGTCGTCAATCACACTGTCATCATTTACCTAACACCAATTACCAACAAGTCTGAAACTGTAGGAAGACGTCTTTAAATCCTCTCAGACGAGTGGAGGCGCTTGTGTGTGAGGCTGGATAAACAAAATTAGAGACGCCTTTTTTCCTGAGGTCTTAATTGCGAGTGTTACATTAATCATAAAGTAATTAAGTGATGTGAAAAACCTTTGTCGCTTCGTCACACTACACAGGTCCATAGAATACATACAGATAAGCAGTAAGACTGTACGGAAATGATCTACCCTCTGCAAGAAACAACTGCAGTGGTCAACACAAATGCAGAAGCGTCACGACTGAGATGGCTGGAGCACCGAGAGCTCACGGCTGAGGATGAAGTTGCCGAGAGGTGGAACTGAAGGTCTTGGAGGGACGAGACACAGGAAGAGGCGGAAGGATGGGGTGGAGGAGGAAATGTCGAGGAAGCAATGTACCCGGCGTCCTTGAATTAAGGGAAACGGAAAAGTTTGCAGAGAGAGACTGGAATGGTGAAGAAATGCTGGTCTCCGGTGACAGGGTGATGGCCTACTTGAGAACACAAGAGAAAACGAAACGCTCAGACGAAGACCTACTCGCCGTATTCAAGACCACAGAACAAATCCATGCCCTAAAGGACGCCATCGTCATCAGCCTGACAACTGCCACGTAACTGAACACGTGGAACCACAAGACGAACAGCAACCAACTTCAACAGGGGAAAATCCACACCGCCCGCATCACCCCCCCCAATCCCTCCCTGCACACGAAGACCTTCTACTCCAGCCTTGCAACCTCCCTTCCCTCACAGAACACACAGAAGTCCTCGCGAAACATTGCTCAAGAATATGCCACAGAGCAACTGTTTCCTCCCGGCAGAGCAATCATGTGAAACCTATTCAGAATTTACCCTGGCAACTCCAAACGCATCTTCTACTAATGCTGCCGATAATCACAACTTTAAGTATGACCTTTGGGGTCAACATATAATATCTCTGTCTGAGAGGCTCTAGTCCAAGAGTAACCCTACCATTTACAGCCATCTCTAACCACTCCTGTCGGCTCGATGTGATTCCAAATACCGAAGAGCTTGCCAACGTAGAATCCATCCCAGAATCCTTCTCCCCATCATCCTACCCTCTCTCCATACCATTACTACAACCAGGATCAAAACTCCGTGGATAACTGATCCACAAGAGAGTCAAGCAGAACATTCCTCTCTCGCCCACACAACACGGCTTTAGAACCAACCACTCCACAACCACAGTATATATATATATATATATATATATATATATATATATATATATACACACACACACACACCTCACATAACGAATACTAGATGGCTTCAACCTGCTACAACCACCCTCGCGTATAGTACTGCAACACTGCAAAGCAATTTATCACAGCCTTCCGTATCTCGCTAGCAATGGGGAAAAAAAAATATATATATATATATCCATGACCAAGCCAGTTGTTCGACTATAATATCTAACCTCCGTTGGCGCTGGCAGGAATCGTCGACAGCAGTTTTCAAGCACCGTGCGTACTGTCCGGCAACAGAGTCCGGGTTTCGAGAAGAAACCATTGTAGAGATGAGTACTTTGAGCACTGCTTTGGCTCATCAGAAACCTTCCTAGTTCTGTTTCTTTTAGCATTAATCTTCCCTAATTTCCTCTGCTTTACATAAATCACTAATTGGCATTTTTTTTTTCTGCTTCTTAATTATTTGTGTCCATCACTCGTAATCGGGGGACAAATACTCGAAATTTGTTGTCAAGCAACTGTTCACTGAGGAAGGACAAGATCTGAAGTAAGGGAGAAAAACAAAAGACAGTCAGAGTACGTCCCGACACCTCTCTCGAGCCTTGGCTTAGACTTCGTTTACCGCGTCTTTGTCCTATTACATACGTAAACGCATGATAGTCTACAATTATCAAACATACACAAATGCATGTGAGGAAGCCTTTAGATTGCTATATGTGTAACGCAACTCAATGTGACTTTTACGTGTGATGAAGTGTACTTTTACAAGGAGAGTTCGGAACATCTAAATTTCTCATTTTAGGCGCGAACTGTGTTCATTAATCAACGGGAGTCGGTAATCAAGGCTATTTAACGAGAGACACGGCTTAACGCGCCTATAAACGCCGCTCTTAAAACATGCACCAGAACATAAGCGCTTGCGTTTGCTGGGGGTACAGAAAGAGGTCTTCTATTTGCCTGTAAAATTAGAATTATTCGATCGTAAACACAAACAAGGCAGAATTATCATTCCTTGGATGTGCTCGCCATAAGGGATAATATCGGTCACTTATACGTCGGGGATTAATCTCAATATTCTTACAAGGAAGAATTTTGAATTATATTTGGACCGAAAATTCCACAACTTCATCAAATGAAGTTAGTTCTTCTCTACATGAGGAATTATCTATCCATAGATTCTCCATACGCTGGAGAGTCCTGGACTTTTCACACAGATAGGAGAGAAGAAGCGAAAGGAGAGACGTACACGGGGAGAAGGAGGGGAAATGAAAGGGCTCGGATGGGAAAGAAAATGGGTATACCAAGAGCAAGGCAGAGCGGAGGGTGAGGGACGGAAGTGGAGGAGGACGGGAAGACCTGGTGTCGACGACGGAGGGTCGAGGGAGGGAACAGATGTGTTCATAGCTACTTCAGGAGCGCCCCAGGAGCCACTGTTGGCGACAAGGCCTTGCCGAGAGAGCATTCCGGTCCATTGAGGCGCTGAATGTGACACACGACCTCCAGCTATACCTTAAGACGAGGACTATATAGACACACACACTTGCGGAGCCCTGATTACTAACTTGTAATTTCTTTCTATACAGCATTTCTTCCTTCTCCCGAGACTGTTGCCTTGACTGAGACGTGTATATTCGTGTCTTTGCCATACAAGCCACTGTATAGAGACGAATACATTGAAATCGCGCGCGAAATAAAGTATAATAGATACTTTAACGATATTATCCGTCAGTGACTAAGCCTGCTCAAGTGTGACAGTGTAATCTGTACACGTCTCTCAACTCCTTTTTTCTCTCTGCAGTTTAGGGCTGAATGCATTCTCCCCAAACCATATCCAGCGGCTCAGATTACATTAAAATCTGTTTTTCATTCATCTATTCCTATAAAATTCCCGTGGCTGTATACGGTCTCTGTATACGGGATTGATATGATTCATAGCTGTTACCCTGCCACTGGATGTGCCAGACGGAGATGTGGGTAGGGAGGAGTCTTCTGATATATACTCTCCTGACCCCATCTATGGTAGCGAAAAAGTAGAGGCCTTTTGTTTTACTATCCTGTCTCGCTCTATAGTGGTGGGTAGGGAGGAGCCTTCTGTTTTACTATCCTGGCTCCATCTGTAGTGATGAGAAGGGAGGAGCCTTCTGCTTTACTATCCCGCCTCCATGCATAAGTGATGGGTGAGCAGGAGCCTTCTGGTTTACTATCCTGCCTCCATCTGTAGTGGTGAGAAGGGAGGAGCCTTCTGCTTTACTATCCTGCCTCCATTAACAAAGAGCAGGAATCAGGGTTATTGTTACTCTCCCTCACCATATAGCCCCCCCGTCATGGACTCTTCATCAGGTCTTCTGTATATTGCCTTTCTCATGTGCTCTCTCTCTCTCTCTCTCTCTCCCTCTCTCCGTCTCTCTCTCTCTCTCTCCACGCTTCTCCCCCTTTCCCCGTTGTTCACTAATAACTACCTTATCTTGTCAGCAACTCGCGCCGATGATATCAGGTGAAGGGAACATGAGACGATGTTGATGGCTGGCCGGGTTGAGGGGGCTGATGGTGGGAGGTGGGGTGGTGGATGAGTGATGATCCTCACCCACCCTCTTCCACCCATCACTCATCCACCCCCCCCCCTCCTGTATCCTCCTCATCACCCACCCCCCCCCCACCCCCCCACGGTGCCTTCTCCCACGTCCGACTCTCAGCCGGCCTTTCGAGACGCACACACACACACACACCTCCGTGGTGTAGCGATTAGGGATTTGCTGCCAATATTTTCTGGTGACGTAACAATTCAGGAAAAAAAATTATGCATATTATCTAGTTCGTTCTACAGAACACAGTCATTCCCCAAAGGTCCATCCTCCTGACATATGTTACATCCGAAGCTCCTGGTCAATATTCTAAAAAAAAGAACGGAATAAGAAGATAAAAGGTATTCTGTAAAAGAACAGGATGCAGAAGGGGAACGTGGGATATAATGCACACAGGCAACGGAACACGTGACGTCAATTTATACCATGGCTCCTCTTCTAGGAAAAAATTATACGAGTACCCCCCTATACCACCCCCACCTTTTTTTTTCTCTCTCTTGCTTTCTAAGAAAAAAATCTGGACACTGAATACGAAAAGTTTACAGGGCTGAGGATTAAAAAGTGGGCTTCCTCAAGTTCTTGAAAGAAAAAAAGAAAAAAAAAAGGGTCACAGCTCTCCCCTGATGGTTTATGGGGGTCCAGAGTTTGAGGGTGGTTGGCAGGTGTCCTATAACGCCAGGAGAGAGGGAGGAACCAATCTCAGTTATATACGTCGTCCTACTGTTAACCAGAAGTAGTTCGACTCGTCACATGACCCCCCCAACCAGTGCTCTTAACCATAATAAACTTGACTCATCACATGGTCCCCAGATCCGTCTGTATCAGAATAATCACAATTTCCTCTGATTATATCAGTCGTCGGTACTTTGCCTCATTACGTCTTAAATGGGTCGTAATATATAACTTTTTTTTATGTAATATAGCTTCTCGCGGATGTGGTGGGATGCAGGTTAGGGTGGCGTGTGAGATCTCTGTTGTGGTACTTGCTTCGAGCTTCGTCGGTGCGTGGGAGTGAGGGAACTCCCCTGCCCAGCCAGCGATAACATCACAAGCTGTAATGGAAAGGTGAGGTTTTCCGTATATAATACGATGGGTCTGGGCAGATGAAGGTCTGTAAAACTCTACTTAGTAAATCGTTCATGAATACGCTGGCAAATGAAAACGCAAGAAAAGATAATAGACAAGTATGTGTACAGATAGATAGATAGAATCTATAACAAGTGTATTGTAAAAGTCTACATATCTCGAGCAACTTGATAAATAAAGTCCCCGTGACCATATCAAAATAACCTGGCGATATTAGGGGAACTGCACCGTTTGTCGCAGAAATTTGGCAACGGAGAAGTTACACCAACAACACTCCTCCCGTGAGGCTTTACGGCCACACACTACCGCGTTGGCATCTATAAACAAACTGTGTGCATCACGACGGAGGAATTCTAAACATCCTGCGTGAGTCCTAAAATGTGCCGGTTCCTCGCTGACACAATTCTGTCTGTAATGTCAAATCCCCCGAGTGTTCTGATGGATTATGTGTTCAGCCAGTGTTACGGCTGTGGACGTTCCGCCAACAAACTGGACCTCTCCAGCTGTCCCCGACATAATGAGGAATGGCAAGACATGCAACAACACTGCCCTGATCATGTACCTCAGTTTGTGTAGCTGATAACAGTGTGTGTCGGTGGTGAAGCTAGCATCAGAACCGCTCACGGTAGCTGGTATATATATATATATATATATATATATATATATATATATATATATATATATATATTTT